>JAQJVL010006901.1:0-26577 GCA_035578905.1 Stictocephala bisonia | reverse complement strand
GATAATAGAAGGTCTATCTATGATTGGAGTATAGAACGTGGTTATTATAGTAGTTCTTGTTTTTGAGCAAACTATTTTGTTTTGATTTGAAGTATATTATAATAATATTCTATAATTATTAAATTGAATGATAAATACAGTATAATGAAGTACCCTTTTTTATTCATTTTTATAAAAAACATCAGTAATAATTATAGATGTATAAAGTAGTTCACGTTAGGGCTACTATTTTAATAAATTGAATGATAAATACAGTATAATGAAGTACCCTTTTTTATTAATTTTTATAAATAAAATTTATAAATAAATTTTTATAAAAATGAATAAAAAAGGGTACTTCATTATACTGTATTTATCATTCAATTTATTAAAATAGTAGCCCTAACGTGAACTACTTTATACATCTATAATTATTACTGATGTATAAGCTACAGTGTATATAAAGAACAAATGTTTCATATATATATTAGGCCTGTGATTATTTACTCTACAACAAAATTCTCATTATATGAAGTATGCTTTAAACTGATTCCAATTACAAAATTAATACAATTAATTATAACAATAAACTCAACCATAGATAATTTATCATTTAATATGAATAAAAATCTAACTACTATATTGTTATTCATTATTCATACAACAGAAATTAAATGCGAATAAAAATACTACAAGTCTACTCGATTTCAGTCTCAACAACTCGCCGACCGGGGGGGACTTCACTCTTATAACGAACACAAATACTCGTATGCTTACTCGAGTAGGCGTTGTATTCGAAGACGAGTATCTCGAGTAGGACCCGTGTTCGACTCGTCACATCACTAGTTTATTCCATTCCATTCAAAATCAGATGTACCCGCGTAATTACATTCTTTTTCTTCTGAATGTAGCCCAGGTAATATAAGAAAAGCAAGCGTAAATAACATTTGAACGAAAGTGTTTATATCGTAAAAACAACAAGAGCAAACCTCCTCATGGCTCTTCGTTAACTTCATTCAATAGCCTTTATCATTACACACAATGCAATTTTAGTAGAAGTAAAAAAGTAAGTAGTTCAAACTATCAAAAATAAACTACACGTTGCTCTGACTTAGTGAAGAAAATACCACTTCACGCTCTCATGATGTATTACTTAACCCAGAGGACATCAACAGACATTTTACAGACTCTGTACAGAAACTCAAAGAACTGTTTAATAAAAGTGTACAGATAAAACAGCCAAGAAATTAATCAGTGCTAGCACACCTATGACAAACAGTCAATTTCAATGGAGAGTCATCAGACCAGAACAGGTAATAACTCAGGTAAAAAAATTTTCAATTTCAAAACAATTGGCTTTCAAATTTCATTGTCAAAAAGACCATTCATTTAATTTCCAAACCACTTTCATTAGTTTTCAATAAATGCCTCTTGGCAGGATATTTTCCTGGCCAATTAAAAATGTCTAAAATACTTCCGGTTTTTAAGAAGGGTGATAAAACTCAGTGTGAAATTACTGCCCAATTTCTATTGTTCCAATATTTTCCAAAGTATTTGAGTCACTCATCTTGAAACAATTGAATACATTTTTTGAATCCAGTAAATTAATAACTGACTACCAATAATTTGACTTTAGGGGAAGTCCACCACAATGGCTATAGTGCATATAGTAAATTCTAAAATTAATGCTTTTGAGGGAAAAAAAACTGTCTCCATGTTTATTTATGACTTAACAAAGGCTTTTGATTGTATACCTACTGTCGTATTGCTAAAGAAGTTGCAGTTTCATGGAGTGCAAGACAACTCGATAGACATTTTGAGATCTTACTTGACGAACAGGGATCAATTTGTTTCTGTTAAGGGGAAGTCTTCTTCTCTGACAGGAGTGGCTGCAGGAGTCTGCAGGGATAGGTTCTTGGACCTTTTTTTATTATAATAGCAATCAGTGGCGGATCCAGGATTTAGTTAAGGGGGCTTAGTCTGCAAAGGATGTCAGCCATGTTGGTTTTAATCCCATAAGAATGATTTTTTATTCTAACTGGACATATGATCACTCATATCCAAACTAAACAGTTATTTTTAAACAGATTTTTCCAAACAAATAGCATTTAATCAATAATTAAATTGCGTTGGATTTGCTTTGCAAATTCTTTAGTTTTGTTAGAAAAAATGTTAAAAATATTTAGTTTAAAGTGTTTATTTTCACCTATTTTTCAAAATTAGGTCCTATTTTTTCAAAATATTAAAAGCAAACAGTGGCGGATCCAGGATTTAGCCAAGGGGGGGGGCTTAGTCTGCAAAGGATGTCAACCATGTTCGTTTTAATCCCATAAGAACGATGTTGTATTCGAACTGGACATATTCATGAACTCTTATGACCAAGTTGATGTTAATTTCACGTCCCTACGATTTTATTACTTTAAGTACGTTTAAAGTTTCACAAATTGTAAGCAGCATTTTGAGAAAAACTGGTTTTAAAACTTTAAACTCACATAGAACCTACATTTTTCATATATAAGAAATATATCAAACATCAAAACAAAGCTAAACACTCCCTTTTTCAGAATAGTATTCTTAGTTGATTAAAACACTTGCAGAATTAATTAAAATCTCGTTTTTATAAAATAACGTAACACAAAACTAAAAATTTTAAAAGAGAACCTCTTGTCGGCCCCATGTTATTTCCCATAACGAAAAGAGGACCTTTTCTCAGACAGGACATAAGTTGCTTTTAAAGATGTTTTTATTACTTTTATCTTGTCAATATTATTTAAATGGAATCTTATCAATATCAAATAAAACTGCAAGTCGATCTACTTGAGTACAATTCTAAAAGTGACGCAGTCACAGCTAATAAGGGTTGCTGATCAGAGCTTACTGATTTACCCACATGAAGCTACACAATTACCCACATTGGCCATAAATTACCCACAATCTTACTTTTACTTTAATGCGATATTAAAATACATCCTAATCAATAATATGGATAATTGATGTAAGTTTTAATAATAAATTATTATACATATTTAATAGTTTACACTACACCATTAAGGCTGTTTGGTTAAAAAAAATTTCGATATTTTTCGATTTTAATTACTTTATCACAATTACAGCTATTAAACGCCACTCACAGTAGTCCTTTCATTAAAATTATGTTTATAATTATAAATAGATCACCTCAAAGATGCGAATTTGGGCTTTCTTGGTACATACAGAATTAAGAAACTATTGTCCCGATTATTCCCAAATTTTAAAACAATTTTAAAATATACTCATCAATACCACTGTGCGTGTATGGGTGGGTGGGTCAATGCCACTGTACTTGTATGAGTGGGTGGGTTAATACTACTGTACTTGTATGAGCGGGTTAGCACCACTGTACGTGTATCAAACGAGCCAACAATGTTGTGAATGTTGTAGGCGATGGGTTCCATTCTCGGTTCTGTTAGTACTGACACGACGTCCACTCAATGATTGCCATCTGCGTAGACTGGTGCCATCTGCCATACGTGATGATGACCCAGGGTTAGGATGTCTATTGATGAGAACCGAGTATCAGGATTGTCAGTTAATTGAAAATCATACCAATACTACGTGGTATGGATTCTACATTAAATCATTAAAATGTGGGTTCCTTAGATGCTGTCACATAATAAATGGCTCTGAGTACATGTATTCACAAATTTACAGACCCTCACAGGACTGGTCTTGTTCATCAGTTATTTTAAATTATGTAGTTTTACTGCAAATTAGCAAATTTTGAGTTTAAATAATTAATCTTTTTTATTAATCTTTAATTAATCTACGTTTTTTATTATTACGACGAGAAATACTATGTCGTGTTTGGCATCTTATGCTTTTTAACACCTTCACTGCGTATTCAAAATTTTAGATCTGATTAAGAATGCGGTGTGAGGCACATGTGACTCATTTCGCAATTGTTGAACATTGCGGTATGAGCCACTAGTGACTCATGCGTCGTTCAAAATGTATGGCGTTGCTAAGTAACACCAATGACGAGTGGAGCGCTCTGTCAGCGTTTATAGGTACTTTTAGAACGTCATCTGTCATTTAGCAGTATCGTATTCGTTTTATTCCAACTGGCCATGAGTCACCGGTGCCTCATGCCGCAAAACAGAAGTTAATTTTTAAAAGTTTTTATTATATTTATTGTTTTTGATTCTAATGTGAAGAAACCCATTTCTTACTACATTTTTATGTACGAGGCTTTTAGACTAATTATTATTAGACATCAAGTTTTGAAACTTATTCAAAATATTATAAACGTATGTTTAATTTTAAATAGATTTATTACAAAATATTATAAACTTTGTTATGGTTTAAGAAAACAGTATAAAAAGACAAAATATAAAATTATTACTTTTATAAAATAATAGTGATACAAATTATATAGGACTACTACAAATATGTATATAGCATGTAAGCAGAAAAACGTACAATTATTATTACTCAAACTTGTCTAGTTGTGCACAGTACTTAATAGATAAAATATAAAATTATTACTTTTATAAAATAATAGTGATAAAAATTATATAGACTACAAATATGTATATAGCATGTAAGCAGAAAAACGTACAATTATTATTACTCAAACTTGTCTACTTGTGCACAGTACTAAATAGATAAAATATAAAATTATTACTTTTATAAAATAATAGTGATAAAAATTATATAGGACTACTACAAATATGTATATAGCATGTAAGCAGAAAAACGTACAATTATTATTACTCAAACTTGTCTACTTGTGCACAGTACTTAATAGATAAAATATAAAATTATTACTTTTATAAAATAATAGTGATAAAAATTATATAGACTACAAATATGTATATAGCATGTAAGCAGAAAAACGTACAATTATTATTACTCAAACTTGTCTACTTGTGCACAGTACTAAATAGATAAAATATAAAATTATTACTTTTATAAAATAATAGTGATAAAAATTATATAGGACTACTACAAATATGTATATAGCATGTAAGCAGAAAAACGTACAATTATTATTACTCAAACTTGTCTACTTGTGCACAGTACTAAATAGATAAATATAAAATTATTACTTTTATAAAATAATAGTGATAAAAATTATATAGGACTACTACAAATATGTATATAGCATGTAAGCAGAAAAACGTACAATTATTATTACTCAAACTTGTCTACTTGTGCACAGTACTTAATAGATAAAATATAAAATTATTACTTTTATAAAATAATAGTGATAAAAATTATATAGACTACAAATATGTATATAGCATGTAAGCAGAAAAACGTACAATTATTATTACTCAAACTTGTCTACTTGTGCACAGTACTAAATAGATAAAATGTAAAATTATTACTTTAAAAAAATACTAGCGATAAAAATGTAAATTATATAGGACCATCACTATTGCTAATATTTGTATAGCATTTTTAGTTGTAAAGCAAAAAAAATTACAATTATTATTACTCATACTGTCTACTTGTGAAAATTATTAAAACATTCCAAACACATAAATGGTTTGTTCGGGCAATTGTCACAGTAAGTTGTCACTTGCTTTGTGGCCTTTGCTGCATCTTTTACTGAGAGGTTGTTTCTAGAATTTTTGTATCACAGCGTGCACCTTCTTCGCGTCTTCCGAACTGGGCCATCCATCTTCTGCAAAGAATGTGCCCTTTTTCTAATACCTGGGCTCTGTATCATTTCAGCTCTTTGTAATAAGCTCCTGGCGACACTCTCCTTGAACTTCAGATATGATATTCTTGATTGACTAACTGACTCAAACACAATCCAGGAATTTACCATGGTTGTTCCAGTAAGGAGTTCCAGCATTACCTTGGTGTACCACTTTAGTGTCTTTCTAAGGCAACAATAATACGATGACATCTGATCACTTAGGTCCACGCCTTTTTTAGCAGCGTTGTAGTCGAGCACACACTGTGGTTTTAGTAATGGTTCATTTCTGCGGTTGGTTCTCCCTGTATCCACAAGAGATGCGTCTCTGTCCTGAAAATTAGTTATCATCTTCACTACACGTTTATCTTTCCATGTAACAATTTTTGACCCATGCTGACATTCAATCCCATTTGCCTCTCCTTTTCTTAAATCTGAGTTTACTTCAGTAGGTATTCCTTTCCTGTTACCACGTATTGTCCCAGACAAACGGGTTTTTCGGGTCAAGAGGGTTTCAGCCAGTGGTATGCTTGTGTAAAAGTTGTCTGCATATATATGCCTACCCTCATCAGCAAAAGATTTATGACAGATAACATTATCTGTCTGGTCATTGGATTTACCATCAAGTAACTCCATCACGATATTGTAAGTATGACCAGTAGGTGATTTATGTTCTGATTTTCCTGTATATATGATTACTCTTAGAGTGTACCCCTCTGTAGTGCACATCTTATACACTTTTACGCCATACTTGTGGCTTTTGTTCGGGAGGTACTGCCGAAAAAGAAGACGACCTCACCACGGAATCATTGACTCGTCTATCACCAAATTTCTTCCTGGGGTGACAGTTTCTGTGTATTTTTTGTTCATGCTGTTAACAAAATATCGGATTTTCTTGAGACGATCTGCATTGTTTATATCAGCTTCACTGTCATGGAAGTGCCAAAACGTTTTTAGTAGCAAGAATCTATCTCTAGGCATACTATTTTTGATAATTTTAACACCATACATATCATCGTTAGACCAATATTTATCTATAGAAGGCAGTGGTATTAAACCCATAATTATCAAAATACCTACAAATTGTTTCATCTCAGTGACATCTGTCTCCGTCCAGTCTAATGACCGTGCATTAGGTTTTTCTTCTGTTGACATTTTATATTGTACAGCAAACCTGTTGGTTTCTTGAACCATGTACTCCCACATATTCTCTGTGATAAAATGACAATAAGTATTTATGGGATCAATATTGTCTAGCTGTATGTTTATTGTAGAGCCTCCACTGTAATCTTCAAAATGCGAACAAGTTGAGTAGGTACCAATCTTGTTCCAGATGCATGTGTTGTTTACATCTGGAGGACTTATCACTGCCTGGACCGTAGGAAGACAGTCTCCTCCCCCTCCAATGTCGTTATTTTCATCAATATCCTTTGACGAACTATTACGTGGTAAATATGTCATATTACTTACTTCATCCATATCAGAGAGTGACGGCTCGTAATCTGGATCACCCAACTCACTTCCATCAAAGTCCATCAAACTGTCACTGTCGTCTAGACCTTCCTCAACAAGCTCCTCAAGCATTGCATAGTCACTTGCCTCAACACGGGTTGTCAAGTTTCTGCGTAGATGCTGCCTGCCTGTATTTTGTGTGGAGGGTCCTGGTTGATTTTCATCTCCATCCATCTAAAACACACACACACACATATATAGTTTTTTAACAGCAAGAACTTCTACCCTATACATTTTATTAACACATAAAAGAATGCATACATCCATGAATACTTATAAAACTAACATTATTATGACAGACTATGTAGTTTAGAAACATAAAGTAATATAATAGCATTAGGCTGTTATGTTTCCGATTAGTGGTGGTGACAAATTAGGTTAGGTTAGGTTAAAATAATCAATAAATAACACACTAACAGTAAACACGTACAACTGAATATGATGTCTTACCTTGGTGATTGTGGAATACTGAAGCTTCCAAATAACAAACAATAATAAAACCAACAACAAATGGGATTCAGTTATAAACTTGGTTCTATGTAGTAACCTACAGCGATGAAAGCACGTACTGCGGTAGTTTTACGCGGGAAAGCAGACGGAAAAACAGCACGTGGCTTATGAGTCACCGGTGAATCATGCCGCAAATGTATATTTCAGTGCGGCATGAGTCACCAGTGACGCATACAAAAATAACACAAGCATCAAGACAAGAAAAAATAATATCATCTGGGAGTACAACCAATACCGAAATATCTATATTGGTTAGTGAATAACGCTTGCCGCAAGGAGCGATATGCTTCGTTCATAGCAAACGCAATGACGAAATATGCGCCATGAGTCACCGGTGTCTCATGACGCAGTGAACGTGTTAATATCACACAATTTATAACATTGATTAACTTTATATACTCAACTTGTGGTTGTACTCTTACCTGCATGTTATATTACGATATAATCACTACGCACACGTACAACGAAACACAGCAACCGCATGATCACGCTTAAACGACTTCCTGCAACTATAACCGACCAATCCTAGGGGAGGGGGAGTGTCTGTATATGAGTAGATCGCAGTCAGACGTACAGTCAGCGCTGCGAGCGGAATTCAGCTGTCCTTACAGCCGGCCAAACCACCTTAAAGCATACATGACTATAGAGAAACATGCAATAATCTGATCATTTTTACACTTAATTATATGTAAATAACCAGTATATTAAAATATATTTAAAATAACCTTAGATTATATATACCTTTTTTTTAAATAATGTAGGACATAAAAAAGGGCTTTGTCTCTTTTTTATCCTTTTAGGCTTCGATAAAATAGAAGGCTTTAGTCAATCATTTTACTATGGAGACAATTTAGTTATTCACCCTGTTGAAATTTCACAATAATTAGTAGACAAATACAAATTAAACTATTTATTTTATTTTTATTGAAGTTATACTTCTTTGCGCCCGTTAGACACTTTGGAATGGGATGTTGGTCGAGAAACCGCGTCACGCTGAAAAGTAAGAACAAATTTTTAAGAACTATCGATTAATCGATTGTTAATCGAAGAAATTTAATCGAAGAAATTACTGATAATGATAATATAGGTGTATAATATAATAATGAAGTCACGTATAATATATTGAAGATAAAAATATTGAATAATATTGAAAAATGTCTTATATTTCATTTATATATCCTGTCTGTTTGTGTGCGTGAGTGGGTGTATGATAATGGCCAAAGAAGTATAACTTCCACCGTGTGGTCCGACGCACACCCATTTTTTTTTTTTTTAACTGTTTTATTTTAAAATCTGTTAAATTCAACATAACAATAAGTAAAAATTATGGCATTTTTAAAAGCTCGTGAGTAGGTGACTATTCAGAAATAGTACACCAAAAAAGTCATTGAATGAGAATGTTTCAAAGTAAATCTGTACGGCAGGCTCAATACCGTTGCTCAATTCAACCTTGCGACCTCACGATGAGAGTTATTAAGCAAATTAAGTGCAAGGTAATTTTGATATTTCTTGATATTTTGAACCAATCCGCTTGATATCCTTTTTCACTGTCAAAATCTGAAGGTCATTGTGTAGTTCTGTTTGAAACGAACCATGGAGCACCAATGTCTTCGACTGAAAACGTTGAATAATTTCAATATTTGATTAACTACTCGTCCCCCAAAGTTGCAAATCATATGTCCAGACATGATTTAATGTCATTTTATAAAGGAGAATTTTGTTAGGTTTAACTAAGTTTTGATTTGTAGTTCAGAAGCCATGACATTTTTGGGATTTAAAATTTAGTTGCAATTTGTTATGCCATATATGTGTTCTCCAAGTCAATAGGTATCTTATCCAGATGTATACCTAAATCCTTTACAGAATCTACTTGAGGTAAAGGGACGTTGTTGAGTGATACAGGGGGAGAGTGTCCATGTCTTAGGGTAAAGGTGATATGGCTAGATTTGGTTTCATTCACCTTGATCCTCCATTTATGCAGCAACCTTTCAATATGGTTAATAAGACTGTCTTGTAAGTATTGAGATGCAGCTATGGGGTCCTTATGTGATGATAAAATTGCTGTGTCATTAGCAAAAGTAGATGTGGTAGTAGTGGCGTCGTTTACTGGAATGTCCGCCGTGTAAATGATGTAAAGTAGTGGCCCAAGGACGCTACCTTGAGGAACGCCAGCACATATAGGTAACAAATCTGAATTTAAATTTTGAACCTTGATTTGAAATTGCCTATTTGAAAGAAACGATTTTATTACACTGTAAAAAGTGTGCGGAAGTGATTTTTTTAATTTGTACAATAGACCAGTGTGCCACACCTTAAAGCTTGAGACACGTCTAGAAATACGGAAGAACAGTATTCTTTTGTTTCCAATGAATTTCGAATAACTTATACAACTTTATGAACGATTTTTTTTTAATCGTTATTTTTCGACACATTTTTTCATTTCTCGTGTTTTTTATGCTGAATACAAATATATAACTGGTTTTGTAGTAAAATTATTTTTCAGCTCGAAAATGCATTTTTTAATGACATAACCAAACATAACCTATCTTATCCTAATTGTCTATTTCTCAACAAAAATTCATAATTTGAGTTAAATTCGAGCGTATGGCCTCCGTGAAGGCCTGCCGGCCGTCACTCCGGCAGGAATATAGGTGAATTCGGAATTTGTGATTGATAGTTGTTGAATATAATGATGGCGTAATGGCCGCTAATCGCGATCCGCTGCGATAGAGGTTTTTCCATTATTTCTCGAGAAATATTTGTAATAGACCAAAATAGTTTACAAATTTGTATTCAGGGCAAAAAACACATCAAAATGAAAAAGATGACTAAAATACTATTTAAATTAACGAAAATATGACAAAAGTACTAAAAGTTGTGACATTGGTTTTTTTTTAATTTTTCGGTAAAATACGTTATTTCCACGGAACAAAAAGCATACCTCGTGAAAATACAGCCAATTCTAGACCCATTTCAAGCAAAATGTTCCAAATTTGTTTGGTGGCAAGAAACTGCATGAATACCCACATTCGCCTTAAAATACCAACAACGTTGTATCGGCGTCTCATATTTAAGAATGTGAACATAATGCCAATTAAATTGACAGTGTTGAACATACGCATACTTGTCATACATGGTACAAGTGGTTTGGTGGTTCTAAGAAACGATATGGCAACACTGCCTAAAATGTCATCGGCATCATTAGTATAGTGCTCCTGCTGATTGGATAATTTGCATTGGAGAATGAATGAACACAAAATTGTGACTGCTGTGGCTGTAACGTATAATAAATAAATAAAATTAACCTCCAAGTGTTCTTGATTGAGCGAAAATTGTTTCTACAAAAAAATTATCATTTAATTCCAAATAACAAAATGTATTTTAATGGAATAAGACAATTGTGTATATTTAAAATAACTACTTTTATTTCCATTATTACTGTAGTTTTTGCGGAATGGAATACAAAAGATTACATGAAAAGAGAACACTCATTGTATAAGCCATACCAAGGTAAATATTTTTACTATTGACTGTTAAATAAATTTAGATATGTCGATTAGACAAATAAATATAGGACATATTCTAATTATCGGTGTGAAACTGTCTGATAAATACACTATGACTGGGGTTTTCCACTAATGCTTTTTAATTTAGTACTATCAAAAACTAGGAAAAAAAATTCCCTATCCATAAAATATACTTAATTTCTTTGGACAGCATGAAATATTGTTAGTGTTAAGTACATTCATCATAATGCATTGTAAAAATTATAAATTTTTAAAGATAATAGCAATAATATTATCTTTAAATTAAAAAAGGTCTAGCCTAGACTCGGGATTTTTTTGAGTTTGGGTAATTATGCATTTGTTGAAAAAGTGGTGAAATGTGAGTTTATATCTGAAGGAGGTTGTTTTCATCCGCGGAAAACTCGTGTTTTAGTGAAAAATCAAAAACTAGTTTTTTATCTGATAGTGAAAAAACAGACTTTTTAAAATCAATTTTTTTTGTCAATTTTTTTTAATATTACATGTTTTGTTCATGCTGAACACAAATATGTAATAGGTTTTACAATAAAATTATTTATTCAGCCCGAAAAAAATGCATTTTTTAGTGACCTAACCAAACATAACCTAACTTATCCTAATTAATCTATTTACTCAACAAAAATTCATAATTTGTGTTAACCCTAGATCGTGATCATCACGTGAACCATTATGAACTTCCAACTGCTAGGTCCTTTTTTCGGCGCTTCACAGGCTTTTTTGTAAAAATCATAAAAAATACTAAATATGTTCCAAATGTAAATGTTGTCATTTAATTTTTCTTCCTAAGTAATGATAAACGAATAGTACAGGAATTCTCATACTACCATCAAAACACAGCAAATTAGTAAATAATTATTTTCAAGAAAAAATCAAAAAAATTTGAAAATGTTGAACGTAAATTAACACTTGTAATCCTTAGGAGCACTAAAAATATTTTGCAGATAATCAAATTGTTTATTAATTTGGTGTACTATAAAAATATGTTGTTATTACATTTTAGGGTAATTATGCACTTTCTTGCCACATCTGAAAATATGATTTCTTGTTGAAAAAGTGGTGAAATATGAGTTTATATCTCTTGAGGAGCTTGATTCCATCCTCGGAAAACTCATTTTTTTACAGAAAAATATAAAAAACTAGTTTTTTATCTAATAGTGGAAAAAACTTTTGAAAAACTTTATTTTTCAACAAATTTTTTTAATTTTTCGTTTTTTTTATGCTGAAAAATATATAACTGGTTTTGTAGTTAAATTATTTTTTCAGCCTGAAAAATGCAATTTTTACTGAGATAACCAAACATTACCTAACTTATTCTAATTGTCTATTTTCTCAACAAAAATTCGTAATTTGCGTTAAATTAAAATGTTTGGCCTCCGTCACAGCCTGCCGGCTGTTACTCTAGCAGGAATACATATATGTGAATTCGGTTTTTGTGATTAATAGTTGTTGTATATAATGATTGTGTAATGGCCACTAATCGTGATTCGCCGCAATAGTAGTTTTTCCGTTACATCTCGAGAAATAGTTGTAATAGACCAAAAGAGTCTTCAAATTTGTATTCAGTGCAAAAAACATCAAAATAAAAAAGATGATTAAAATACAATTTAAATTAACAAAAATACTAAAAGTTGTGACAATGGTTTTTTTCGAATTTTTCGGTAAAAAATATGTTATTTTCGTGGAATAAAAAGCATATCTCGTGAAAATACAGCCAATTCTAGACCCATTTCAAGCAAAATGTTCCAAATTCGTTTGGTGGCAAGAAACTGCATAAATATCCATTGATATAAACAACTAGGTTTTTTGGAATTTTGTTTACATAAAATGCGAAAATGGGAAAAGTTACAGTATGATCATTATAGGTAATCAAATATTACAAGTAAAAATGAAAAAAATCCTCATTGAATAGACAAGAGGTTTTTTAGGAAAAACACCCATATTGTACCTATTAACAAATTTTCATATTTTGTTATTTTCATATTTATAAACATCATAAATATTTTCATATTTATAAATAAATGTTCATATTCATATTGATATTACAGTGTGTATGTTAATACCCTCCTTGACCGGTTCGCCCACTGCCATATTAACAGTGTTAACTCTAGTAAACTCTTGATATTACAGTGTGTGTGTGTGTTAATACCCTCCTTGACCAGTTAGCCACTGCCATATTTACAGTGTTAACACTAGTAAATCTTGATATTACAGTGTGTATGTTAATACCCTCCTTGACCGGTTCGCCCACTGCCATATTAACAGTGTTAACTCTAATAAACTCTTGATATTACAGTGTGTGTGTTAATACCCTCCTTGACCGGTTCGCCCACTGCCATATTAACAGTGTTAACTCTAGTAAACTCTTGATATTACAGTGTGTATGTTAATACCCTCCTTGACCGGTTCGTCCACTGCCATATTAACAGTGTTAACTCTAGTAAACTCATGATATTACAGTGAGTGTGTTAATACCCTCCTTGACTGGTTCGCCCACAACAATATTAACAGTGTTAACTCTAGTAAACTCATGATATTACAGTGTGTGTATTAATACCCTCCTTGACTGGTTCGCCCACAACTATATTAACAGTGTTAACTCCTGTAACATCTTGATATCAGAGTGTGTGTTAATGCCCATCAATACCAACTACCGGTGTGTGGTTCTTGCCCGTAACAAAATTAAAACTATTAACATTTACCTAGATAATTAGTGCAAGGTCTCTTGTTCAGGATAGTTGGGAAACAAATTTTCAGAGTAAATTATTTCCCTAGGGAGTGTTCTCTGTACCTGGCTGTACAGAGGCTATACAATAGGTGGACAGATCCTTGTGATTTTTTCACCTTTCCCCATCTCAGCCATTTAGTTTTGAATTGTTTAACATTCTTAACATGTTGAATGCGAACTACTTTGATCAACTCCTGCTTCAAATGCACTGGTTTAGCGTGAATTTAGCTATTGTCGGAAAAAGTTGTATCTCTTGCTGCTTGTTGTGGAAGTTTTTGTGTTCAAGAGTACTTTGTTTTCTGTTCCCACCATTTTTGTAGGAGGGGTGACTGTACTAAGTGATAATGTATTGTGGTCAGCATTACAGTTAGCAATTATGTAGACTTTCAGCATTCAATATGTTAATAGGATTTTTTATATCCTATAATGTGATTTCCTCTAATTTGTTTTTCTTACAACCACACTTTAACCCTTCTTAATCCCTACTGATATGATCTACCGAGCAAACCTATTTTTAGTGTCAGAATGTTCTATCCTCCCAAAAATACATTGCATAATAATTCTTCTCTTGCTAGAACAAAGGGGATTACTTACTCTATCAAGCTCAACAAGGTGGTGCCCTTATTATTTCAACTTAAATAAACTTGTTATACCAAATACCAGGTTTCACTGTCACACAGAGACAAAGATCTTTATTGCACATGAACATTTTTACATATTACATGGGTAATACAAACTGGTGCATAGTCAATATATAATAATAATATATGGAGGGTTCAGAATTAAAGTGAACCAAGTCCATTTTTTGTTTTTTTTTAGTTAGCAGTGCCACAACATTTTAAATATCAGTATAATTTCACTGCATTAACAAACCAAGTCCTAGTTCTCATTGTTGCCACTAGGTAGCAGTAAGTCTCAATGCACACTGAGAGAATTGTGAAATTATTCAGAACACAAGTGAACCAAGTCCAGCTGTCCTTTGTTTACTGTTTCTTTGTTGTTTCAGAGTGTGTTGCTTGTATTAAATCTGAGTTTTCTAGGACAGATTAATAGTTCTAGGTATATTAATAGTTAATACCAGTTGTCTTAATCTTGTTACATTGTCCTACAATGGACTTTTCTTCTGGATCTGGAGAAGAATGGTCGCCAGAAAAATGTTATACAGGTAAGTTTAATCTTACAATTTTTAGGTTAGGTTAGCTAACTTTGATGTCAGTGTTGTTGGTAGATAAAAAATGAGTTACCATACCAGTACAAAACGTTTCTGTAGACTAGTTACATTATTTGCAGTAAAACAGCAGTTGTTAGTCAAGTTTTACTTTTTAGGTAGTGACTCATCTGATGACAGCGAGATTGCTCCATCTGCCAGATTAGAACGACGGCTTACGAAGTCAAAAAAAGGCAGACCACAATTTTCTTCAGAACCCACCACATCCGGACAAGGCATCAGGGTCAAAGAAAAAGGTACGAACAGTATGTGTGGATTTAATTTTGAGAAAATATTAGGCCTACATAGGATTTTTTAAGTAGCTTTGTATGTTAGTAAAAAAAACCAAAGTCTACATAACAAAATGCAAACATTTTCAAAATCAAGTATTTAAACACTAAAACTCCATTCTTAGTTCCTTAAATATCTTGAAATATGGTATCTCTTTCAGGTAGTGGAGGAAGTTCTTCGGCCATTGTACTACCTTCATCGGATGACGATGACTTCATTCTTCCATCAGATGATGAGGGGAGGCCTGGCATCAGGTTTGTGCAGAGTTGCAACCCTCCCACAACTACAGCCAGTACAACAGCTCAAGTGGTCTTACCAGCAGCCTCCCAAGCAGGTAGGCTACCCAAATGGTGTATGGCATAAAATAGGAGCACAGCAATTTTTCAGAGGAAACAAAAGTAAAAATTAAATCAAACAACTTTTTAGTTCTTTTTACAAATAAATTCACGTATTCAAATCAAATACATGACCCTAAATAAAATGTACTGTTCATTTTTGTATTTCGTTTTGTTTTCAGATGGAGAAGATCGGCCTAATGAAGAGGTTCCTAGAGGACGTAAGCGGCCAATAAACGAATCTAACTGGAAAATCAACAAGCGGAAGTTAGCCAGGAACACTGGTAAAGAATACACCACTCAAAAAAACAAGGTAAAACCAGCCAAGATTTTTCCAAGTGGGTTTGATTGTAAATGCCCAAGAAAGTGCCGAGAAAAATTCACTTCTGAAGAAGTATTGATTGCCTTTTATGAGTCATTTTGGAAATTGGCTGATTATTCTAAACAAAACTGTTTTTTGCGTGGCGCAGTACAGTCTTTGGCTGTTCAGAGACATCGCCAACGAGATGCATCAGGTCCTGAGAAATCTAAAGTTTACCAATACTTTATACCAAATGGTGCCAATAGTAACAGGGTTTGCAAAACCTTTTTTCTTAAAATGTTGCAAATTAGTTGGGGCAGATTGTATAGGTGTTTGACCAAAGAAGAAGTTCATGCAGTACTAGACGGAAGGGGTAAAAATTCCTCAAAAAATAAAATTGATGACACTGATATTGTAAACCACATAAATTCATTTCCTTGTTATCAAAGTCATTATACGAGGAAGGATAATAGTAACAGGAAGTACCTGAACCCTAACTTAAGCATTAAAAAAATGTTTGATTTATATAAAGAAAAATGTGTTAATGAAAACAAGGAACCTTGCAAAGAAAAGTATTACTATCAAGTGTTTACTAAGAAATTTAACTTGCATTTTAAAGTACCGTCTAAAGATAGTTGTAGTTATTGTGACAAGTTGCACCAAAAAATTCAAGTTGAAACTGACAGTACAAAGTTAGCTGATTTAAAGACAGAAAAAGAACTACATTTAAGACGCGCCGAACTAGCACGTGCAGAGCTTAAAAAAAATTCTCAAGAAGCCTGTTCAGACAAGATTTATGTGTGTACGTTTGATTTACAAAAGGCACTAGCATTCCCAAAAATGACTACATCAGTCGCCTACTACAAAAGAAACCTTTACATTTATAACTTTGGAATCCATTGTTTCAATAAAAACACAGGATACATGCACGTCTGGGACGAAACAAATGGTGGTAGAGGCTCCGAGGACCTTGTTTCGTGCATTCGCAAACACCTATACGAAAATGCACAGACTTACAAACATGTAGTTTTGTTCTCCGATTCATGCACTGGTCAAAACCGTAATATAAAAACCAGTTTGACTTTGCTAAAACTGGTTCAGGATCCCTTACTAGCTGTACAAGTGATAGATTTAAAATTTTTGGTATCGGGACATTCATACCTCCCAAATGATGGGGAATTTGGGATTATAGAAAGGGAAAGTAAAAAGCATGATTCTATTTATGTCCCAGAGGAGTGGTATAGAATTATTGAAATGGCAAAGAAGAAACAGCCGCAGTTCAAAGTTGTAAAAATGCAAAGAGAAGAGTTCTTGAGCACAAAAAAACTTGAGGCTCATGTGACTAACAGGAAAAAAGACACAGAAAAAAACCCACTGAACTGGCTAAAAATGCGATGGTTGAGATTTGAAAAGGGTGAACCGTTTAAAATGAAGTTCAAGGAGTCCTTTAGTGATTTGGAATCTTTTCGCACAGTTGACCTTGTCAAAAAAAAACAAAAAGGAATAAAAAGCTTATTAGATGTAGAACAGGATTTACTGTACCCAACTCGCAGAGCCATGAACCACAAGAAGAAAGAAGACATGATTTCACTGCTGCCTTACATTCCTCCCATCCATCATGCTTTTTTCCGAGGTCTCCCAGGCCCATTGTTGACGCGGTTGAGTGGAGAATCCCTCGAAGACGCAGCAGGAGATGACATCCTTCATGATGAATACATTTATGTTGATAAAATTGATTAAATCTCCATGTTAACTGAAGTTATGTTTTTAAATACTTAAATTGACATGTAAGTTACTTTTGAACAAAAAATAAAGTAGTTTTTAATTGTACTTAGAGTTGGTTCATTTATATCCTAAAAAATTTCAGAGCACAAACAGACCAAGTCCACTTTTTTACTTTAAAATATTTTTTTTCTTACAAAAGAAATTTTTTTTAATTATGAAAGCTACTTCATTGTCTAAGTTAGTCCTTAAACTTTTAAACTGAATGTGAAAAAAAATATTGCTACACTTTGGGATTCAACCAAAAGCCTTCAACTTTAACCCTCTGTAACTCAGAATCACATTTTGTGGACTTGGTTCACTTTAATTCTGAGCCCTCCATGTATTGACCAAAGAATTAAAATAAATAACTTAACTATACAACAATTGAATTTATTAAATATTATTGTCTTTCAGAAACTCATCAACAGTATAATATGACTTAGCGGTTAATAAGTTTTTCATATGGAGCTTCAACCTATCTTTAGTGAAGGATATAAAATTTGCTGGAATTTTGTTGTAGAGCCTCATTCCCATATAGAGCAGGCTTTTTTTCGAACAGTGAAAGGTTTTGAATTGGATAATTGAGCAATTGCAAGTTGCGGGTGCTATAATCAGGAACGTAGCCAGAAATTGCGGAAGGGGGTCCACATGAAAAATTTGACTTGAACACCCAAGGTTTTAGATGTAAAAAGTAATATCAACACATACAAATCACATAATTTTTTTTAAATCCATATCTTAACACGTTCAGCACTGTGTGTATCTAATCGATTCACACCCAACTTCCCTGAGGGGCCAAGTGTATCATAAGTGATACACAAGCATGTTACCGTTCCTGACAACCATAAGAAATATGTTTTTACGTCAGGGGCCAAGAGTGTTGTTAGATTCTACAAAATGAAAGAAACATCCTTATAGCTTTACATTTGAAAATAAATGTGTTTTAGCTGTGTGTGCATTTACGATACATATGACCCAGTGAGTAAAATCATGTATTTTACTAACTGGGCCATGTGATTTAGTTTAATATAATATGCGGTCTTATCAATTTTTACAATTTTTAGAACAAATTATAATTTTAAATAGTCTACATTTTATACATACTACCATAAAAATAATGTGTCACGAGAATGTTTATAGACCTGTTAGGTTTTAGAGCAAGATATATTTTTGTGACATGATATTGAATATTTTATTATCATCTTATATTGTAGACTAGAATTTGAATTATCTTTAATATAAGAAATCGTAACATTTTATTACGTTTATAATCTTTTATTGATGTTATTTTAAGTAAAATATATCTCATAGGTACTCAAAAATGTTAGTATTTCAATGTCATTATAGCCTGACTTTGTACAGCCCGGGTCAAGCCTGATATGGCGTAGTGGTAGTCCAGAGCTGCACCTCATTTTTTTGAGAGGACGATGCAGCTATGCTACACAATTTAGTCAGCCAAAACTTAATGCTTTAGTTAAAAACTTGTAAGAAATGTGGTTCCCACAGGACAGAGCTAGAGCCCATACTAGTCATGCATCCACAGACGTTAACAATTTGGTTTCAATTCACAATAAATATAGTCATTGTTTATATTTATTGTTTATTAAAATTCATACGTTCTTTTTGGACCACCATATATATATATGGAGTATATATGATTATGACTTGAGGGATATTTTTAACTTTGGTTTTAAAAATGTTAGAGGGCCACAAATTAGTATAGGGTTTGGGTTTTAAAACTATATAATGTTGTAAAAAATAAAAACTTCTTAAGAAGCCTGCAATCTTATTAAGGTGTTTCAGACTGAGGTATTATTTTATTCATTCAGAAAACCATATTACTGAAATATTTACTACAAAACTATATACAAACATAATACCAGCACACCTTTTTTTAAAAACATTTTGTGATGGACCTTGCACCTTAATTAATTTCGTTAGTGCAGTTTACAACATTTAAAGCCCAAGGTTCACTAGAATTTATTAAGGACCAACTTATTAAAGGTGGCTTCCCAGCTACCACTAGTGATGCGACAGACATCATGACCTGTGATTTTTCCATGGTGATTTTAGAATCACAGGTCGACCTGTGATCACAGCTCTAAACGAAACTGCTCACTAATCACTACAGTGATCCGCTATGCCAGCGCTTTCCGTTGTCATGACAGCTCTTTCAGCTGCTCTGCTCAACTCAGAGCTGTATTGGAACAGTACAATCTTTTCCCGCCAGTCAGGTGTCACGTCATATAAAGCAATTGTGACTTGCCCAGCCAGTTCAATCCTTTCCCGCACTCTTATTTAACCCTTTAAGGAGTATTGACGTTCTGGAACATCACTTTTTCTAGTGATTAAAGGAGTATGGGGTATGGCTACAAATCAAGTCAAAAATAGTAAAAAAAATTATTTTTATTATTTAGTACATTTGTTATTTTTGAGAATATAGAGTAAATCTAATGACATTTTTAAGTAAATTATGGCTATAAAATGTGTTTAATACTCTTTTTGTGTATGGAAGTCTTTGAAACACGGATATACACAAAGGGCAATGTTACAATCTTTACACTTATAAGTTGTGTCTTTACGCTTCTTTTCTCTCACTGTAGAATGTAAACACACAGCAACGTTTTTGTGCCTTACGTGTTTGACCTTCAGGTGTCAGAAGGGGTTGGGGGAAGTGTCTGCCGGTGAGGCGCAGTGGATGTTTGTCCTTGAGCTTCGCTGCCATGGTGACTGCTGTCGGCGCGGCTGCGATTTATCTCGTTTCTCTTGCTACATGATGGCTTTCTAGTAATTGGCAGATTAGATTGAGTCTGAATTCTAAAAATCCCATTTTCTTATTGTTTTTTTATTACAAATAGGTTATGAGAGTTCAGGCAAGCAACATCAATGAAGTGGAAAAACAGCTTACGGTACCATTTTTTTGTTTTTCTGGTACTGTCGTTCAATGATATCATCATGACCTATAAATTGACCCCATGTCCTTATTATATTCAATGACTGAACTTGGTTTGTAGGTGATCTTACCAAACTTAGTTACAGGAATCATTTCATGTTTATAAATGGTTGTAATCATAGTTACTATTCTGCGATCAAACCATCTTATACAAAGGATATTGTCTATGCTGCGTAAAACACACTCTCCCTTTTTCTTTTTTTTCGGCAGGCAAGGAAGTCCTTTTTGATTACCTCTGACGGTACCACAAGCCAATGTACCATTGTCAAGGAGCCACTGAAATAAAGTAGGGCTACTGTACCAGTTATCAACGTACAGTACATGATTCTTCCCTAAGTAAGGTTGTAATAAAGACTGGACTACTTTTTCTGAGGCACCTGCATCTTCATCTATTTCATAGTTTGTAGATTTGCCTGTGTAAACAATAAAATCTAATACAATACCAGAACTACTGTCACACAAGACAAATAACTTAATTCCAAACCTGTTCCTTTTGTTTGGTATGTACTGCTTGAAAGACAGTCTGCCTTTCCACAGCATGAGGCTTTCATCAATAGTAAGTTTCTGTGTGGGAACATAGAGAGAAAAAATTTTTTTGAAAGGTTTCAATTACCGTACATATTTTGTACAGTTTATCTCCACCGTTAGCTAAGGAGTTATCATCAAGATGAAGTACTCTTAGCAAGAGAAGAAATCGGTCCTGACTAAAAACCTGTGGAAATATGGAGGAAAAAAGAGATATAGTAACGGGTCTGTACTCCAATAGTATTTTATTGAGTTTTTGTTGTTGTGTGGCATAAGAAGTAATATGGCAAACAAACAATACAGCTCATCAGGGTTAGTATTTTTCCAACGTCTAAGTTTAGAAAACTCCTTTAGTCCATCAGCTTCCAATAATTGCATTGTATATTTATTAGTTTCAGCAGAAATATGGGACTCTAAATCATAATCAAATAATAAATGGAAAATATCTATTTCATTTTTTTATTTCATTTATATACTCTACATTGATCCCAGAGAATGAATCATCAAAAGCTGTGTTTGTTGGAGTAAAACAATCATCATGATTCCAATTACAAGTATTGCAAACTCCCTGAGGAGTTGTATTACTTACGGGTGAGACAGGAACGTCATAAACTTCATCCTCGATGTCAGGCGTGGTTGACATGTCGCTTTGTAGCCATATCAGTAACTGTGTCCTGTTCATCACCACCATCACCAAACATATGTTCATCCTCTGATCCCAATACATCACTTAGATCATTAGCAATTAGGTCCCTCTCACTCCAATCATACACTGCGTGTCTTATATCATCACTTCGCATTAAGCGATCAGGATCCATTTTGTAACAATAATATTATCTAATACTACACTAAAACTAAAAATAAAAAGAGATAAAACTGTACACGGACACCAACTATATATACATACACATAAACTTATTTACAAAACAATAATTATTAGAGATATAATGAATGAAAGCGGCACTTGCAATGAGTCTGTGAAGCACTAATAACAACGGACTGACAGTGACTGAGGAACTGCGATCTCCCGCCAAAACCATCTCCCGCCACAAGTCATCCTGCCAACTTTAGTTCGCTAAATGATTTCACACTGGATTGAAATTGCATATTTTCTGTACTTTAGAATTATATACTGTACAATCAATAATAATGACGTTTTACTGTTATTATAAGTGGTAAACGCTAAAAAGATACTTTATAAATAATTAAACCAACGATTAAACAAAATGATGTTCCGGAACGTCGTTACTATTTTTACCGCTAACTATAAAATGACGTTCTTGAACGTCAATACTATTTAGACGGTCGTACCCTGCACTCCTGAAAGGGTTAATATAAATCCTTTAAATAGAAGTCTATATACAGGGTGAGACACTACTGACTACGTTAACTTCACCAGCTAGTTCCACTGACAAAAAGGAACATAAAAAGTTCATATAAACCATAGTCCGTTTGGCTATAATGGTGCGTTTTGTGATTTTTAACTCTTCGCACGCGGCAAACCCATCCTCTACTTTGCCTCAAACGCGGTAAACGAACATATCCGAAATGAAATATTTCTGTCGATAGTGTAAATGAGGATACTGTCCTAAAACTTCCGCTAGAGTGCAGTATCAACTTATACATGTCTTTAGCCAACTCCCTCAGCCTATCAAAAACATAAATCGTCTATGAATGAAAAGGGGCGGAGCAGCCAATTAGAGCATGCATGGGTGCGGCTCCATCTCCTGCCTTTGCACACGTGTAAAACGAAAATAGCTTCCGTCTTTCGCTCCACCTAAGCACATTGTTTTCAACTCTTATAGTTCTTTTTCTCTGTTTTCTAGTTTTCAATTATTTTGTTGTAGTTATTATTGTATCATAAATGAAAGATACTGGTAAAAGTTTTAATTAAAATGTTGAAAATTTTTTATATGTGTACTTTTCATTATAAATGTACATCTACAATAAAATAGCGTTAAAATTTATAATTTTAACTTTGACTAAAAATTTATGTAATTTTTATGTTCCTTTATGTTTCTAAAACTTAAAAAAATAAATTTCAAATTTCATTAAAATTATTTTTTTTACATAATTTCGTGTTACTTTTAAATAGGGTCTAGTAATTTCTGCGTGCGAAGGGTTAAAAAATTACATTACTTGATACTGTTAGTTTGACGGTAAAACCAAACCAATTTTATTTGTGACATGGAAAGTAATAACATTTGAATGAGTATTAAATTCCCTACAAATTATAGTACTCAAATAAAAACCCTTATAGAAGGTTTTGTAATAGCTGCAAAGTTGAACATTTTAGATTCATACTTTCTCCATTAAACGTTAAGGCTCAATTAAAGCAGTTTAATTGTTTCTATTCTTACGTACAATTTCTGAAAAAACTTCCTTATTTATTTATCTTTAAAATGATGTATAAATATTAAGGAGTCATATGTGAAAAAATGTTGAAATTTCATAAAAGTATTGATAAGGACACAGCATTATGGTTCATCATATTGGTTATAAACACCAAACTAATGACTGTGTATCTGTAATTTCTGTACCAGCTGAATCTGTTGACTAAATCAGCTGATTGGGGGTTAAATAGTTATAATTAGCTGGTTTTTCATTGTCGTAATATTAAACTGTTTTTTATATTTGCGCAATTGCGCACTACAAGTAACACAAAACTAGTGCCGTTAATGCTAAAGAATTGTTTTTTGAATGGTCATGGCATTTACCAATGACTCATATTATTGTGGTTTACCGGTTCTGTGACTATAACTCATTGGAAAGCCATTGAGAATACGGTCATCATTATCTGCATAGAAGGCTTCCGAACGCTCAGACCTTTGCATGAACGTTTCATGCACTGATTCCGAAATTGAAATAGTTATAATCAGCTAATTTTTTAATTTTAAAAATACAACTTCTTTAACAGGATTTTTTTTATTGTGTGTTTTATTGTATCTTTAGCTACAGTTCACACAAAAAATATCATGCTAACACGGCTCCCAAGAATTGATATCATTTTAGAAGATTTTCAAAATGTTCTCCGTTTACTCTGATACATATGCAAAGTCTTTTTCTGAATTCCCTCATAGTCACCTCCAAGTTCGGTTCATGACGTAGGAATTGAGTAGCTGTCAAAATCCTATTCCTTAACTCTTCTACATTTCGAACTGGTGAGCAATAAACTTTTTGCTTGATGTACCCTCAAACATAGTAGTTAATGGGTGTCAAGTCTGGAGATCCTAGGAGCCAAGCTGTTATTCCTCATCTTCCGATCCACATATTAAAAGTATCACCAATGTGCTGATGGACCTTAACATTGAAGTATGGGGGTTTACCATCCTGCTTGGAAGACAATGCTCTGACACAAATCCAATGGCAAGTCTTGTTTTCAGTTAAGATGTTCAAGTATTGAATGCCATTTAAGGCTGTTTATTAGGTCGAGGTATGATCCAGCTTCCAACAAATCCAATCCAGACGTTTAATTTGAATCTTACTTGATTAGAAGACTTGTGTACCAGGTGAGGATTTTTGCAGCATAGTAATGCTCTTTGTGTACGTTGAAAATACCCTCATGAGTAAATGTTAATTCATCTGTCAAAAGAATGGTCTTGAGAAAATCATCACGATCAAACTGACGAATTAAGCGGGAGAACTGAGCTCTAGATGAGGATCTGGTTCTAGGGCCTGCACTCTAATAAAATTATAAGTATGTAACTCTTCTTTACGTATAATTCTACTTACGCATGATTGGGAAACCTCAAACTCACGAGAAACTGTTCTTGTTCATTAGTCTCTTGCAAAGCCATTAAGAACAGCTTCTACAACTCCTACATCTTGAATAAAATTTCCAAACAAATGGTTTTTGGTAGAAAACTACACTTATACACAAACAGCGATGATGTTGACAAAGGTGTGTGCATTCGGAAGCCTTATATGCAGATAATAGCGAAGGTATTCACGATGGCTCCCCGATGAGTTATAGTCACAGAACCGGTAAACCACATTAATGTCAAATTCAGTGCTAAGGCCGTATTTCCGTTTTTACCATGTATGGTTGCATATATAAATTTAAAACTTACCCCAATGGCTGAACATTTTTTTTTCAAAAACTCATTTTCGTGATTGTGTAGTGTCAATTTATGACTGTTAAAAGTAGTCTGTATTTGTGGAAGGCTCAACAAAATTAATTTTTATGAATTGCCGTCTAGTTGGCCATTAACCCCTGGTGAACGACTTTGCCAACAAATTAACGTCCAAGATTTTTTTCACCACTTTATTATGCAGTAAAATAGTTAGTAATATAAGGAATTAAAACAAATGAAAAAGATTAAAAACTAATTTTTTTACAATTAGTATAATCAGAGATAAATCTTTCAAAACATGCTACAGAACACAATTCATGTTGGTCAGGGCGATTTTAGAACATGAATACAGTAATTTTAATTTTTCCTTTTTTACAGTAAATCCTAAATCGTTTTGCTTAATTTTATTCCTAATTTCTTGAAAAAATAAACTAAAAACAGTAATAGAAACTCCATAAATAACCGTAACCGGAAACTGAAAACTACGTCCTACTCGTAGGATACCGCAGAAGTGCGGGACCTACTAGCAGCCAAACCCAGCAAAGACTGATTTAATAATATGAGTGAGGTAGTATGGTCAACTAGACTGCCTTCAGCCACCACCAGTGACAACCGCTTGGCCGACTAGACAGCCACGAAGCCACTAACGGACGGACAGCATGGCCGACTTTATGGCCACATAGCACTGCATGTGTTAAAGGAGAAAGTCTGAATCCAAAATTTTCAACTAACAAAATGTTGTGTAAGGGGTTGTTATTTTAGTACTAAGTTTAATTTATAGGAAATTTAATACTATTTCAAATGGTATTACTTTCCATGTCACAGATAAAATAGGTTTCGTTTTACCATCAAACTAACAGTAACAAGTTGTGTAATTTAAAAAAATCACCCATCCGTCCATATATGCATAGTGGTGTTGACCCACCTACCCGCCCATACACGCACAGTGGTGTTATTTGGTTCCCATACACGCAAAACGGTTCAGAATTGGACTATGGTGTATATGAATTTTTTTGTTCCTTTTTGTCAGTGGAACCAGCTGGTGAAGTTAATGTAGTTAGTAGTTAAACCTCACCCTGACATATTGAGATTTAAAAATGTATTAATAATTATGGTCATAACACATTTCTCTATTGTTGAGGCGTATTTAGATTTAATGTAAATATATACCCTT
>JAQJVL010006900.1:0-26618 GCA_035578905.1 Stictocephala bisonia | reverse complement strand
ATTTAAATTATTTTCTTGCCCATATGTTTATAGTTTTAAATATTCCATGTATTTATGTGACTTAAGTTTTTTGTTTTTCGTATTCATCTCTCAGACCATCATATAGATAGATGTGGTTGTCATATACATTATGTCATCAAATAAATTAGTAAGTTTCATATTTCATTCATTGATTTATGTATTTCATAATTATAATATTGTTTATGTACAGTGTTTAGTTTAAATAGGAATAGGCCCTACTGTATTTTATATTCTAAAATATAATTTCACTTCTAGACTGTCTGTCTGATTTCATTCACTTTTTCTCTCTTTACATAGATTTCAATAAAAAGTAAAAGGAGAGGAAAGCAGAATCTCTGATGAAATGTTAAACTGAAGACAGATACTCGCTACATTTATCAAAGTTGTTAGAATTAAGAAGACATGGGACTGTTATTTCATTTGTTCTTGGTTGTATATCATTTAATTGTAACAGTTTTAAAAATATAATATTTTGAACAATTTATTATTACTAATAGGATTCTGAAGGTAACAAATATAGAAGTCATGAGACACTGGTGAGAGTAGTTGTAATCACATCCCATTTTTTCTGGGGATGGAGATATATCCTCCCTGAAAAATAGGCTTTCATTCATATATTCCACAATTTAAGAGTTTGATTTATAAAAAGGAAACACGCTTAACTAAAAACTAAGTAAATTACATTATAAAAAATGTTGTATTTTAGTAAATATTCCAAAAAGCTGTTGTATTGCTCTTTAAATATTCCAAAAAGCTGTTGTATTTCTCTTTAAATATTCCAAAAAGCTGTTGTATTGCTCTTTAAATATTCCAAAAAGCTGTTGTATTGCTCTTTAAATATTCCAAAAAGCTGTTGTATTGCTCTTTAAATATTCCAAAAAGCTGTTGTATTGCTCTTTAAATATTCCAAAAAGCTGTTGTATTGATCTTTAAATATTCCAAAAAGCTGTTGTATTGATCTTTAAATATTCCAAAAAGCTGTTGTATTGCTCTTTAAATATTCCAAAAAGCTGTTGTATTGCTCTTTAAATATTACTTTTATGTGGTTTATTATTTAATTAAAAGGCGTATCTCAAAATATAGTTTGCTTTGTATCTGCATATTTGATTGAAGACGAAAACGTAATAATACCAAATGAACAGCACAAAAACTTAGTGCTATTTTTTATTTTAATTGTGATAAAAATACCATCTGACATTTCATTTTATGCTTTATAAATTTTGTACGATATCAATTACTTTGAACTAAATAATAAATTATTTCATGTAAATTAGCATATAGTAAATGACAATTTCAACACAAACATACAAATTGCTAAACATTAAAAAGTTTATATTTAACCTCTTTCTATTTGCTACTGAAATGTACTTCATGGAGAGTATGAATATGACACTATGGAGACAGTATGGTTTGAAAAAGTAGACACTTGGTCACAACAAATATTTTCATGGACAAAGTTGGAAAAAGCGAACCGTATGAATATTATCAATTATAATTCATGTAATTTATTATAACCTTGCTGAATTTCCTCTGAGAAAAACAATTATTATAAACACAGAGTTCCTACACAAATAGTTTTCAAAATATTCAGTTTTACTGATAAATATTTCACAGCATTTTTAGATTGCTAAATGATTTAAATACACAAACTACTAAATGTGAGGATTTGTTCAAGCTGCATATGAATAGTCTATTTTTCTAATACTACAATATATATTTGCTATATTTCTTTACAAGAAAGTGGTTCTTTACTATAAGTAAAACTGTTAAATTAGAAAAAGTCAAAAATTGTCTGCATCGCAAATACAGTACTCAAACTATTAAATGATGGAATTTGTAATTTATAGTGTTTTAACAAATAAATTCCCAAAGTTAAACTAATTTTTACTGACCATAAACTAATTAGTGTTCTTATAAGTCGTAATCTGAGAAGCAGCGAAAAGAAGTCACAGCTGTGGGTGGCAATAAATTGTGACAGTCTGTAGGCCAGACTTGGTGCACAGCTGGGAGCGCAGGAGGAGATTGCTAAGCAACTTTTGAGCCCAGAGCACAAGGATGGTCAGAATCGTAAGGTTATTTTATAAACTTAAAACATCAACTGTACTTAGCATACATTTCATATTTAAATTACATGTTGGAATGCAACAAGACATGTTTATTGATAAATTCAAATTTGAAAAAGAAAACTTCTTTCTTTGGATTTTTTTGTTTTTTTTTTTTTTTTTTTTTTTTATAGAAGCACGCTGTAATGATCAAAATTTACTTTAATACACAAAATATTAGATTTTTTAGTGTTTTTAACCATTTTAATCCTACATAGCCAATTTTAGGAAACAAGAAAACTTATGTATACCATTCATTCATTAAATTCAGTATACCATAAATAATTTGAATACTGTGAAAAATGGTATAGCGTTGTGTTTGTTTTGCTCAAATGAAATATTGTTGGTTTTAACATAAATATTAGGAAAACTTTACCGTACTTGTTACATTTTATTCCGAGTAAAGTTGTTTACAGCTCAATACAACTTCATTCTTAAGAAAAATATTTTCAAGAAATATTTAAAATGTGACTGCTGTATTACCATTTTAAATATGAAATTTAATATAATAATACTTGGCCGCTTAGAATGACATCAACAAAACTTTTATTTTCCATAGAGCTGTGTGTAAAGTATAAAAAATACATTTCCTCTTGAGTTTACTTTCATATGGGGATGACGAAATTCAAACAACAAATACAATATCACTTTTAAAAACAACGATGGTTCTTAAAGAAATGCTTTTTGTAACCATGAACTTGATATTAATAGCACATAACTTTTTTAAAAAACACAAAAGTGAAACTGAATATTCATGTGTTAATTTATTGTTATCTATCTGAACTTAAAATATTTTGGAAAAACTGTTTTAATGTATTGGAAAATAAAAGTTTCCTCGTCCAATAACACTTACAGATTTTAGTTTGTATGTGTAGATATTAGTCAAAATTTAAGTTCATTACAATGAAGCCATCTGATAGAATTACATTGTAACGTCCTAATCCCTTTCTACTTAATGGCTGGTCCTAATGCCCACTCCAGTAGTGGATTTATGGTAATGTCATGGAGGTCTGGAGGATTTCACTTCTGAGGATCAGTGCTAATGTTCACACTAACCAAATGAAGGCCCAGTAATTATTTTGAAAAGTGGAAAAAATATGATAGATTAAATAAAGACTCAGTAATTATTTTGAAAAGTGGCAAAAAAATGAGGGGTCAAATTTTGTATAAGCGTTGCACAATTCCAACTCAACAAAGCATTAGAGATCATTACCAGTGTCACGTTGACAATACTCGTTTATATCGTTCTGGCAGTGCTGATGTGCTATATTTAATTGACAGCTTGGTCAGGCAATCGTTTGGCGCACGGTTGCTGCTGACTATTACAGTTAAATTGTGATATTTGCTTTTCTTAACCAACTGCCAATTAAAAAATGTTAACACGAGGCAAAATTTTTCCATGAACATAGAAATCAATTCAATGGTAAATGTTATGAGAATAAACATTACTATCAATAGTGCCATTGTCACTTGAAATTTACCATCCTACTAATTGATTTATTTATTTTTTTATTTATTCATAAGACGCCGATCGTCAAGATATGGGCGAATATGGATTTCGAATGAGTGTAGATGAGCGAATGTAGTCATTGTTACAAACTAAGGCAGACTATTCCTTAGAAAGTGTCATTAATTAATAGCCCAATGACAAATGAACAGCCGGTGGTTATCAGCTGGTCCTTCTCAAAAAATGTGTTATGACTCTGATTGGGATCGAACTGAGAACCTTTATTATATAAATGTATTATTTTATTCGATAACCCTGTTAATTCACTCCCTAAAAAAATGTTTTTTCAAGAGCCTGCACAGTGACTGCAAAAGAAAGCCAATATGAATTGTTATGCCTAGGAATTTTTTAACTTCTATCTAAATTAATCAAAATTTGTACAAATTTTTTCCGGAAATCTATTGTAAACATACAATGTCTTACATATTTTTTAATTTCTTATCTGATCCACTAAGACTTTGCTACCACATTGAACTCATTTTGACTATTTTTAGCTTACCACTAACAAAATCATAATTTTCTTTATGTGTATATAAATTGAAAGTCATGTATTAATTTTATAGATCAAATACAAAATTAAAATTGATAAATCGAACTGTTTAAAATTTTCATTTTATTATAGATGAATACAATTTGGCTACTATCGGAGCCAAAGGATACCTCGTGTAATAAACGGGGTTTTAATCTGTTACAGAGCTACTAATTAATGGTTCCATCTGAGGAAATGTCAGCTATGTTTTTTTTATGAAATACTAAATTATAAACTAATGTATACTACATTCTCACTTTGCACTCTGTAAGCATTGAGTTGTGTTGCAGAAACAAGTTTTCATTCAAACAAACAATAACATTATTGAATAATATGCCTCAAAAAATTTTATACTTAATCTTAAGTGTCATTTTTATCTAAAATTTTATTTATTTAGTAAAAACTATTATAAGGACCATGCTACGTCCTCTCTCTGGCACCATGGTTTACTAATCATAATTAAAATATGTAATTAGTGTGAAGTTCACTAATATGATAGGAAGACCGTTTATGACTACAACTTGAGATAGGAATGATAATTAATCAATAATCATAGTTATCATCTGTAAAATTTGTGTGAAAATTGTTGAATTTACTAATAATTTGTACTATCAACTTATATTAATCCATGTATAAGTTATATGTAATATAATTATATTTTACAGCCATTCTTACTTGTTGTAATTTGGATTCACAACAATGCATTCAAAAATAATTTTTCCTTTATACTCGTTTCTATATAAATTAAAAATTATGTTGGACCAGTATTTTTTCAACTATAATTTTACTGAGTAAACGGCTGTTTCTTAATTTTTATAAACTTTTCAATCATTTGAATGTAACTAAAAAGCTTCTGACCTAAGTGATTTTAACCTTGCATATATAATCAAACGCACATGAAAGATGTTCATCATTGAACATGATTAGAATTGTTTTCTTAATGAAAACAAAAAATGAGTAACCATAATAAAAATTTACTTATTTCATTAATGTGTAGAATATTAGATAACCAGTGTTTTTCCAAATCTTGGTTTGCTTATCCCTAACAGTGGTTTGATATAGATGTGTGGTCTGGCATAGATGTATGGTCTGGCCAGGTTACAGTGGTCTGGCATAGATATGTGGTCTGGCCAGGTTACAGTGGTCTGGCATAGATGTGTGGTCTGGCCAGGTTACAGTGGTGTGGCATAGATATGTGGTCTGGCATAGATATGTGGTCTGGCCAGGTTACAGTGGTCTGGCATAGATGTGTGGTCTGGCATAGATATGTGGTCTGGCCAGGTTACAGTGGTCTGGCATAGATATGTGGTCTGACCAGGTTACAGTGGTCTGGCATAGATATGTGGTCTGGCCAGGTTACAGTGGTCTGGCATAGATATGTGGTCTGGCCAGGTTACAGTGGTCTGGCATAGATATGTGGTCTGGCCAGGTTACAGTGGATTGGCATAGATATGTGGTCTGGCCAGGTTACAGTGGTCTGGCATAGATGTGTGGTCTGGCATAGATGTGTGGTGTGGCCAGGTTACAGTGGTCTGGCATAGATATGTGGTCTGGCCAGGTTACAGTGGTCTGGCATAGATGTGTGGTCTGGCCAGGTTACAGTGGTGTGGCATAGATATGTGGTCTGGCCAGGTTACAGTGGTCTGGCATAGATGTGTGGTCTGGCATAGATATGTGGTCTGGCCAGGTTACAGTGGTCTGGCATAGATGTGTGGTCTGGCCAGGTTACAGTGGTCTGGCATAGATATGTGGTCTGGCCAGGTTAAAGTGGTCTGGCATAGATGTGTGGTCTGGCCAGGTTACAGTGGTGTGGCATAGATATGTGGTCTGGCCAGGTTACAGTGGTCTGGCATAGATGTGTGGTCTGGCATAGATATGTGGTCTGGCCAGGTTACAGTGGTCTGGCATAGATGTGTGGTCTGGCCAGGTTACAGTGGTCTGGCATAGATATGTGGTCTGGCCAGGTTACAGTGGTCTGGCATAGATATGTGGTCTGGCCAGGTTACAGTGGTCTGGCATAGATATGTGGTCTGGCCATTTTACAGTGGTCTGGCATAGATGTGTGGTCTGGCCAGGTTACAGTGGTCTGGCATAGATATGTGGTCTGGCCAGGTTACAGTGGTCTGGCATAGATGTGTGGTCTGGCCAGGTTACAGTGGATTGGCATAGATATGTGGTCTGGCCAGGTTACAGTGGTCTGGCATAGATATGTGGTCTGGCCAGGTTACAGTGGTCTGGCATAGATATGTGGTCTGGCCAGGTTACAGTGGATTGGCATAGATATGTGGTCTGGCCAGGTTACAGTGGTCTGGCATAGATGTGTGGTCTGGCATAGATGTGTGGTGTGGCCAGGTTACAGTGGTCTGGCATAGATATGTGGTCTGGCCAGGGTACAGTGGATTGGCATAGATATGTGGTCTGGCATAGATGTGTGGTGTGGCCAGGTTACAGTGGTCTGGCATAGATATGTGGTCTGGCCAGGGTACAGTGGATTGGCATAGATATGTGGTCTGGCCAGGTTACAGTGGTCTGGCATAGATGTGTGGTCTGGCATAGATGTGTGGAGTGGCCAGGTTACAGTGGTCTGGCATAGATGTGTGGTCTGGCATAGATGTGTGGTGGGGCCAGGTTACAGTGGTCTGGCATAGATATGTGGTCTGGCCAGGGTACAGTGGTCTGGCATAGATGTGTGGTCTGGCATAGATGTGTGGTGTGGCCAGGTTACAGTGGTCTGGCCAGGGTACAGTGGATTGGCATAGATATGTGGTCTGGCCAGGTTACAGTGGTCTGGCATAGATATGTGGTCTGGCCAGGTTACAGTGGTCTGGCATAGATATGTGGTCTGGCATAGATATGTGGTCTGGCCAGGTTACAGTGGTCTGGCATAGATGTGTGGTCTGGCCAGGTTACAGTGGTCTGGTATAGATATGTGGTCTGGCCAGGTTACAGTGGTCTGGCATAGATATGTGGTCTGGCATAGATATGTGGTCTGGCCAGGTTACAGTGGTCTGGCATAGATGTGTGGTCTGGCCAGGTTACAGTGGTCTGGCATAGATATGTGGTCTGGCCAGGTTACAGTGGATTGGCATAGATATGTGGTCTGGCCAGGTTACAGTGGTCTGGCATAGATATGTGGTCTGGCCAGGTTACAGTGGTCTGGCATAGATATGTGGTCTGGCCAGGTTACAGTGGTCTGGCATAGATATGTGGTCTGGCCAGGTTACAGTGGTCTGGCATAGATATGTGGTCTGGCCAGGTTACAGTGGTCTGGCATAGATGTGTGGTCTGGCCAGGTTACAGTGGTCTGGCATAGATATGTGGTCTGGCCAGGTTACAGTGGATTGGCATAGATATGTGGTCTGGCCAGGTTACAGTGGTCTGGCATAGATATGTGGTCTGGTCAGGTTACAGTGGATTAATGAAGTCAGATCAAGAATTTACTTTTTTCATGATTCCTTGTTCTAATTCAGAAGAAAGCTCTTTTTTAGGCTAAATTATTGATATTGTCATGTTAACTAATTAATTATTTTGTTTTTGATGCATATTGTTTACATTTGTTTATATGCCAGTTATCTTATGTGATCTAATCTTAACTTTATTCCATTTTATTAATATTTCTCTTGCTATCATAAGCCTTGCATTTCTAAAATATGTCAAACTTTGTTAACCGTGTATACGTTGGAAGGAAAATAAATAAATTTGTGTGAATGAACCAGAAATCAATATAAATGGACATTTAATTATTTTTTAATTACTTACCCTCAGTTACATAATGTGATTAAAAAATATTGAATCGAATCCAAGCAAGTATTTATAAACTAGCAAGTGAAGCGATGTTATATCTACTAGTCACTTTGTATACTACAATAAGATGTATGGCAGCTAAACTTAATTAGAAATACCAATGTACCAAGTCCATTTAGAAGTCAAGGGAAATATATTGCAGTGTAGTTGTGATGTTGGTATCCATTATTTAGCCTCAAGGCAATGTTATGTGCACAGGGCTTCAGAACCCATTACTACACAAATTACATAGCAAATAAATATTATTACAAATTCTCTATAGTCCTGGAATATTATAATTCCAATGATCATGCTGGACCTTAAGAAAGCATGTCCAAATAATATTGTTGGTCACAAATTAACTTTATAGTAGATGAGTGTCCTCTAGGTGAATGTGGGGTTGTTGAGTGTACTTCAGAGCGGTCCGCTAAGATGGTTGAAAGTTTTTTGTATAGTAATAAAAACTAAAATGTATTTGATTAATTTGTAGTATCTAATTTCAATCTTTTTAGAAAGATACCAATCTTATTAGAATATACAATAAGTATTAAGTATAGTATTAATGACATAAGTGATAGAAAGGCCATTGCTACCACTCATAGGGGAACCCACATCTATCTATCACCGACACTATTAGCCTGCTGCTGCAGCCAAACGTTTCCTCCGCGGTGCTGCGCCTCGCGGATTATACTAATTTTGCCCGTCAGTATAGCCAGTGCTGAAATATCTTTCTCCACCCTTCGAACTCTCAAAACATATCTAAGATCTACATGTGGTGAAAGTCCGCTTAATGGACTGGTGATGTTGTACGTCCATCGGGACATAAATGTGGATGAAGATAAATTATTTGTTATGATCACAAATTTACTATGATGAAGGAAACAAGGAAGCATAATTTGTTACTGTAAAAATAACGCTGTACTCAGGATTTGTTTGATTATTTTTTTGTACTTTTAGTTGTGTTCTCAAGCATTTCATTACTCCTAATTTTCATTATACTTTAATTTTCTTCAACATACTTAAGTATTAAGAGTTTCTATACAGTTCTGTGTTAAGGATAAAAAATGCTTAATAGTTATTTAAAGGTCTTTAACAGATATTTAAAGATACAGTTTAGTTACATTTAAAATAGCAAAAACGAAACCTGTTTGTAGAACCCCCGTTTGTTTATTACAGCACTGTGCCACCAGATTCCGACGCTCGTTGAAGCAAGAAAACTAAATTTGAGGTACACATGTGGCATATCGTTTTTTACGAGAAGAAACAATATTATAATGGTAACTGTTAATATAACGAGGTTGTGACAAATAATTTATACAAGCGTTAAAATGAAAACCTCATTTTAATCATTAAAAACCCACTACATGAATGTCTTCAATTTTCTGGCTGGGATGGCACTGTCTGGTATAATAGAAGGTCTATGCTTATACGATGGAGAGGCAAAACGATGCAGTTAGTGCTGAACATAGAAACCTGACAAAATTGTAACATGTGGCTTGAAGATATCTAAGAAAGATAATGAACATCATTTGAACATTTGTTTTACTTTTGCAAATAATAAACAGTAGTTATTAAAACAATAATCTGAACAAAATTAAATTGACCTGCAAACGATATAATTTAGTGTATATGCTCTTGATATAATATATTTTTTAAAGATATTAATCTTATTATTTCACTCTAATATATGTTGTTCAACTCTCAAATAAATACTTCATGGGTTGTCCAAATTCAGTTACACTCAAAGCCTTAAATCCAACTAACCCTTCCCAACACTAATCCCATCCTAAGTCTGTAGACGACATGGCTTATCCTAACGATAGTTTAGCCCCAGCATGTTGTCTTACTTGCTGATACTGTCAGCGTAAGCTGTTTACAAGTTTGATTCGCCAGTTTGCATGTGAATAGCCTCATAGTTTGAATTAAAGCTTCGTAAGAACGCATTCTTTATCAGTGATTATATATGTAAAATCCCCAGTAGCAAAAATTGTTGGCAAATTGTTGGCCCAATGTAGCTGCTAACGGTTGGCCAACGGTATGTTTTGGCAGTAAGTCTTACGGTTGGCCAACAAACCAATTCCCAACGTAGGGCCAACCATCAACTATGTCGTTGGGCCAACCAATAATAAAGTTATTGGGCCAACAGTTTTGAAATACCAGCAGCCAACTGTAAATTTGTGCCCATAAATAAAACCAGAAAAATGTATTGCTAATTTTTTTCAAAATTAGATTATTTGCACTTTAGCAGCCTGAAATATTTTCGTACTGTTACCCAATAAAACATCTGTTCAAATCCCATAATTATTGGAGAGTGAAGTGTAAAATATTGACATTCAATATCTTATGATAATTCAAATTCCATGAAATTGAAATAATACTATCATAAATATACCATGACACTATGCTCATTAATAATTCTTTAACTACTTTAACTTTGCACGATACTATGGAATCCAAAAATAATCTGTAGCCATGGCAGGAAATCAAATATAAAACTTGTACATTTATGTTTGATATAATAAAATTTCACAAACTTTGTACTATCTATTAATAATGTAGAAAAACTCTTTAATTCCATTATTTACAAAAGTTAACCGAACATATGATCAACTGTCAAGAATCTGAAATATTAAGAAACTAGCAAAATATGTCCGGTAACATTCAATAATAGTCAATGTTGGAATTAATATTTTATTCTAATAAAGCTTTTTACTAAAATTGACCTATTTCCTTTAAAAAACTAATTGTATCTACACAATATGAGAGCAATGGGTTAGAAATTAAAGATATATGCGACATAATTATGATTTATTAAAACAAATGGACAAAACATAAACTAAAAAGTATATACATAAAAACCTCTTTACCTCAGTGACAAATACATTTTTTGATACATGTTTATACATATAACATGTTGCAAAAACTTACTATCGTTGCACACAAGAAGTTTTTAATCCTCAAACTGGCAGTTATTTTTTCCCAGTGGAAGGCCATTTTTTGCCTAACGTGCAGATGTTTGTTATATAATTCATAAACAAATAGTTATTTACTATAAATCTACTTATATTAGGTATCATTATGTTAATAAATATAAAAGCTATCATATAAACTATGAATTATATCAAACAAGTTTTTCCTTTTTTCATTGTATATAACATATATGTAAAATTGTAAATTTATAAATCATGAAAAGAGGAGGGTACCCTTTAAAACAATGTTAAGATAATAAAATTAAAAATGTGAAACAGCCAAAACATTCTAAATTTCATCTAGTTTTGGGAAATATATACATTATAAATCATAGAGGTGAAAATCAAATTTATTTGAAATTTAAAACCACAAACACTAAATCAGCTGATCATTTGGTACCATGGAAACAGTAATATTAATAAATGTTCAATAGAATTTAGTATACACACTGCAGAGTTTATTTTTATACAAAAATTTGGCTAAACACACGCTCTATTTTATAAATAATAAGGATATTTAAATATATATAGCGATAAAAAAATATTTATATACAGAATAATAACCTTTCAGGTTATGACATTATATAAATATTTCAAGAGCTATTTTAGCCTTGTATATTTCCCTGATATTTCATTTTATATTATTATAATATCGTTAAATACCCTCCCTAATACACAATGATTAACAAACAATCTAAAACACATAATCACATAATAAATATTTTCCACATCCACATATTTACATACAATTAGCATTCTAATGGCAAATTTTTCCTATTCCTAATCGTTATATATTAAATGGATTTCTGCATCGGTGGCTTGTTGGGTATGTCGATTTTTCCTGATAATTCCTGAAAAAAAATTTCAAAACTAATTTTAAAAGCCAAACAGACCAAATTGTTTAATATTTGCTTATGATTACTGTTATACTTAAAAATTATAAATATAAAGCAGTCCTAACAATCAATAAAAATAAAACATTTCCAAACAATTTTGATTCAATAAAGTAAACAATTTTATGGTGCACAGTGCAATAAATTAGGTAAGCCAATCTTAAAACATAATAAAAAACTGTAAATCATGATAATGTTTTTAGTTTGTTATCATAGTTTAAGTTAAGTTCGCTTATATTATTTGTCAACTTGAAATTAATTTGTTAGTAAATAAATAAACATGTTATGGATATGTTTTTTTTATTGATTATTGGGACTAATATATATTATACTTTATTAGATTTGTACTTAGTTTGTGATGTGCCACAAAAAATTGTAAAAAGGTCTCTATGCTCATCCAAAAACAATAGACTGCATTTACAATTCAATTAAATCTGCCTTCCATACATTAATTAATTTGCAATCAGGCATGCTTTAGAATGTCAACTCTAGGAATGTTTGCTTTTTAGGTGGTCTCGTATGCTCCACTGACTCATTACAACTGTCTTCGCTTAACACTGTCAATAGTGGAATTTTCATTTTTAAATATAATCCATTGCAAAGTTTTGTATGCAAAGGAATAACATTGCAACTTAAAAACCAATGTATTAAAATATCATTACGTTGGAAATTTGTTTAAGATAAAGTTAAGCCTCTGCAAGAAGAAATTGTTACTATTAATTTCCAATTTATTTGAACATTAGCTTACCTGGTATGAGCTGTACAACAGCCAAATCCTTCAAAGGTTTCTTGTTCTGTTTCCCCGTCCAATTGTACTCTACTGGAACTGTGTTTGTGAATATTGCTTGGAGCATATTTCTAACTGCGTGAGAAATCTTTATTCCACCCAATATGCCAAGTTTTGACACCTAGAAACCATAAAATAAAAAACATTTACTATCAAGTAAAAAACCCTGTTTCACACTAATGCGATACTGGGACACACAACATGGGTCTCTGTTTAATTTATTTGCTTGGAATCTAGTTTTGTTAAACAACATTTTGAATAGCTGAGTTCGGATAACCGGTAGACCACTGAATCTATTTGATTGTCTTAGTTATGTGTAAGAAAAAGAAAGCGTTTTAATTGCGATATTTAGAAACCATCACCAATACACAGTTACTTTCAATTATATTAAGAATAAAAAAACATTTAAATAATTTCCACAACAGGCTGGACAAAGTCAATACAAATCAAGATTTAATTTACAGTAAGCAGTTTAAATCAATATTAAATTAGTAGTATACATAAAACTTTCACATAACATACCAATACCAACCACATTCCACATCCAAAACATTCCATTCCAAAAACATTCTTTTTTCGGAGTCATCCACTCCTGCCCTACTATAGCCAAACCACCCCCAGAATTTTTACCTAATTCCACAACAAGAAACATCTTGTAGGCCTATGAAACATAAAACAAAATTTTTCAACTTTTGTGTCAAATCGAATAATGGAGGGTAACATAAATAGCCTAAGCTAATGAATTTTTGATTGGGCATGCTAACCTTTTTTCTAGCTACACCACTGTTAAACCTTCTTGAACTGACTGAAATAAATAGATAGCCAATTATTCAATTATTATTTAGGAAAGAATAGAACTACAACACTAAGGTTTTATGGTTACGAATCATTATATAATCACTGCCATAAGCAAAAAGGGCTGAGCTTTTAGATTGAACTTCCCTGAGAGGCTGTTAATACAATCAAACCTGAACAATCAATGTTTAGGTAATTAAACCAAGTACTAAAAGTAAAATATAAGATATTTAAATTGCAGGTATCTTATACTATAAAACGAGCAAGGAATTGTATGTATGTATGTATGTACCTATTTCCAGTCATTTTATTTTAAAAACGGCTCTACCGATTTTCTTCGTACTTTGTCTATAAAAGGTTTTCTACCTCAGGAATCCAATGGATTTGGTGACAATTTTGAGAAAACTCATTTTCTATGAGTTTTCACGATTCCAAAAGTACACAGTAAAAATATAGGAGACAGGTGGGTGGGTCAATACCACTGTTTAATGTTTACTATTTACTATTTCAACATGTGAGTTATGATTTTAATTTATTTTTTTAAATGTTTTTCTGAATCTTTTAAAATGTAAACAAACCAAATATTATTGTATTTTTCTTACCTATGTCTAATATACACAATTCAGTTATTCTCGAACTTTATTTCATTTTTATTATAATTTCAGCGCACCACAACGCATATTTATGGTCCTTGTATATAGTTCATTGATAACTTCAGTTCAGTGTATTTTAACTTTTTCTTAGATGCCAGGCGGACGTCCTCCAAAATGACGTAAGTTTAATTTTAATAAAAATGAGCCACCAATACCGAATTTAAATGAATCCGAAGATACTGAAACATGCTATGAAGCTGAAATTGAAAATACAGATCTTGATTCAAACAATGAAACAAATCTTATGACTTGTATTAATACTTTGCAAACAACTTCTACAAATAATTCTGGAAAAACCTTACAAACTTCTAGCAACTTTCTTAATTACGATTTGCCATCAACCTCGGGGGTAACATTTAATAATGTCGTCCAAACAACAATTTTTAATCAAGAAAGTAATGATACTCTGCTACTGCTAGACCAATGCGTAAAGCGAAAGTTGCTTGCAGAGATAGATTGATAGGAGTTATTATGCATATGAATGATTCACAGAGTCAAGAATCAGAAGAAAAAAGAATTCATCGGGAACGTAACAAAAAATTGAATGAAACAGCAGAAGAGCGTCAACAACGTTTGAGTGATTATCTTTCCAGAGTCACTCAACGAATCTCTCAAGAAACTTGTGTGCAAAGAAGTCAGCGGTTGAGTAATATGCGCGAAAGAGAAAATCAACGAAGAAATGAAGAAACTCCTGAAGAAAGGAGTCAACGTTCGGATATAATGCGTCAGAGAATTAATCAACAAAGAAATGCGGAAACTCCTGAAGAAAGAAGTCAGCGATTAGATGATATGCGACAGAGAAACAGCCAACAAAGAAATGCGAAAACTCCTGAAGATAGAAGTCAGCGATTAGATGCAATGCGTCAGAGAAACAGCCAACAAAGAAATGCGGAAACTCCTGAAGATAGAAGTCAGCGATTAAATGCAATGCGTCAGAGAAATAGTCAGCAACGAAATGAAGAAACTCCTGATCAAAGAAGTCAGCGATTAGAAAATTTAAGAATGCGTGCAAATGAAATTCGAGCTGCTGAAACCCATGTTTGCAGGGAACAGCGTCTTGAAGAACAGCGACGTCGGAATGCTCGTCGCCAAAGACGTTAGCGAATTCGTTGAAGCCTACTTACAAGTTAGCTGTTCAAAGTGACGTTGCTTGTCACCGTTTAGGAGAATTTAATGTTGCGTGCGTGCATTGTGGAGCGTTACATTTTCCTGAGGAACGCGTAGGCAATAGAAATAATAACTCATTTGGGGATTGCTGTTTGAAGGGTAAAATTGATATTCAACATGCTGATTTTCCAAATGAATTAGCAAGACTTTTTTCGCATAGACATCCCTTATCTCCTGAATTTCATCAAAGAATTAAAAATCTAAACTCATCGTATGCAATGGCATCTTATTCGTGCGATGATGACCGTACAATAAATAACCGTGGAATATATACTTATATTGCCAACGGCCAGGTATATCATAAAATAAATGCAGCTGCACAGCCAACACAAACTCCAGAAGGTAATTTTGAAAAACCTCTTTATGGACAGATGTATTTTCTCGATTCAGAGGAAGCTGTAACGGAGCGAGGAAACCATCCTCTAAATGATGGTATTAGTGTGCCATTATTTGAATTATTAGAGGAAATCATTCGTTCTGAAAATCCTTTTGCACGAGGTTATATGATGATGAGAGAAGTAGCAGAGCAAGCTGAACGAGAAGAGCTTTTCAACAGATACCAGTACCAAATGTTAGGCTTTCATTCACTTGCCCAGAAGGACTTGATCCAACAAGATACAATGTTCCTCAAAGCAATGAAGTATGTGCCGTCGTTACTTTGAACGCTGATCAAAGTTTTCCAGATAATCCACTTATTATTAGACAACGAGGAAAATCAGTGCAAATAATGAAAAATATTGATAAACACGCAGAACCCTTAACATACCCACTATTTTTTCCTAAAAGAACTTTTGGTTTTTCACCGGGTATGCTGCTGAGAGGAGGATATCCAAGTAGAGGTCACATAACTAGACTTGAACTTGCACGATATAGAATTGCTTTTCGACCTCATTTAACACAATGTATTTCATTGGACGAAACCATAAGGGGATATGATTTACGTAACCTTAAGTTTAATGCTTTGCATTTTGGTGGACGTTTGTTTCAACAGTATCTTGTAGATACCTACATTAGAATAGAATATGATAGAATTCAATGGATAAAGTTGAATCAAAAGAAAATACTTGCAGACAGTTATACATCTGTTACAAATTATCTTAATGAGATGGCACAAAAAAATAATGCTGTTTTGGGAGAAAAGATTATACTTCCATCGTCTTTTCCTGGCTCTACTAGATATTATTCTGAGCATTTTGAAGATGCTATGGCACTGGTTAGAAGATTCGGGTCTCCTGACTTCTTTATAACCATGACCTGTAATCCGGACTGGCCGGAAATTAAGGAAGCTATAAAGATAATGAATGAAAATGGTAGTGACTGGCAACAACTAGCTCAAGATAGACCTGACATAATTGCTAGGGTAGCATATTTAAAATTTGCGGAGTTAATTGAGGATTTAGATAAAAGTCAAATTTTTGGGCAAGTTGCTGCTTACGTTTATACTGTAGAATTTCAAAAAAGAGGGCTGCCTCACATGCATTTGTTAATTATATTAAAGCAAGAAGATAAGATTCACAATCCTGAAGAACTAGATGATCTCGTTTCAGCAGAAATACCAGACGTAGAAGACGATTCAGAACTACGAGAATTAGTTAAGAAATGGATGATTCATCAAGCTTGTGGCGAACAAAATCAAAAAGCATCATTCATGGTTAATAAAAACGGTAGAATGAGTTGTAGGTTTAAATTTCCTATGGGATTCCAAGATACAACCTCTTTAATCGACGATGGCAAGCCCAAGTATAGAAGAAGGTATGATCCTAAATTAGATCAAAATAATAGAGATTTTTTGTTCATGAAGAAGCAATTTATCGTAAAGATGCTCAAGGTCAAAAAATAACTCGCGATAATCGCCATGTTGCTCCTTACAATCCATACTTGTTGAAAAAATTCAACTGCCACATAAATGTTGAATACGTTGGAAGCATTCGGGCTGTTAAGTATCTTTACAAATATATTTATAAAGGCCATGATTGTGCTGCTTTAAAAGTAGTCCAAAATCAAACCACTATAAATTATAATGAAGCAGATAAATTTATTCAAGGTAGATGCATAACTCCACCTGAGGCTTGCTGGCGATTATTTGGGAATGAGATACAAAAAAAAGTCATTGTGTTCAGCGACTGAATATCCATTTGCCTGGTCAATATCGAGTACAAAATATTGAACAAGCTCAAGAAGATTTACTTGATATAGGTCGAAAGGGTTCTATGTTAGAAGCTTACTTCCGAACAAACCAAGCTAAAAAACAACGTATTGAAAACAATGACAATACAGAAAATAATAGTTTTTATTTCTACTGGCAAATGCCAGAATTTTATCGATGGGAAGGAAAAGAAAGTAAATGGGTTAAAAGACAACGGAATATTCGAGTTATTGGTAGAATACATAATGTTACATTTGTTGCACAACCTGAGTTGTATTTTTTACGTTTACTTTTGTATCACGTTAACGACGCTGTGAGTTTTGACGATCATCTGCTTATGGTTAATGGTGTAAAATGTAATTCGTACAAACAGGCTTGCTTAGCTAGAGGTTTAACTTACGATGATAAACAATGGATTGATGGCTTACGAGAATCAGCATTATCGAAAATGCCAAGAGCAATGAGAACTCTTTTTACACAAATATTTGGTGCTCCTGAAAATCCGAAGAACCTGTGGGATACTTTTAAAGAAGATTTGGCTGAAGATTTTATTCATCGTGCCAGAGAAAATGGTACTTCTGTTGATGAAGCTATTCGAAAAGCTTACAGAATTATTGCTCATAAGCTCAATTCTCAAGCAACGGAAGGTCGAAATTTTCAATTTTGGGTAGATCGATTTCAAATGGATGATATTGATGGCTACGATGTAATAAATGATGACATAATTAATATTGATCAATCTTTTGCACTTGGCGAAGAGATGAGAAGACAACTTCGTGGCAACCAAATTGAAGTTGTTGATTCCATAATAGATACACTTGATTAATAATTTACAGCAGAGATGCTTTTTTATTGACGGGCCAGGAGGAACTGGAAAAACATTTATATATAAAACTTTATATCATGTTCTTTCAGCTAAAAATTATAAAGTAAAGTGTATGGCTTTTACAGGAATCGCAGCAATGCTTCTGCCAAACGGTCATACATCCCATAAAACTTGTGGTCTTAAAGTACCTTTAACTGCAGAATCTGTTTCCAATATAAAGTCTGGATCAGCTAAGTCTAGGGAGCTTGCAAAAATTGATATTTTTTTAATGGATGAAGCTCCTATGCTTCCTAAATACGGACTTCAAAATATAGATGAGTTACTACGAAGTATAGCAAATCCAAACTTACCATTTGGAGGAAAAGTTATAGTTCTAGGAGGAGACTTTCGACAGTGTTTACCAGTTCAACAAAGAGCTAATCGAAGGGAACTTGTGAATTTGTCAATAAAAAAGAGCCCATTATGGCATAATTTTAAACTTTTTTCACTAACAGAAAATATGCGTGTCGATCCAGAACAGCTGGAATTTGCTAATTATCTTCTACAAGTTGGGAATGGCGAACTTCCAAAAAATTAGTTGGATGAAATTAAAATTCCAAATGATATGATTTCAAATGGTGATATAATTGATGAAGTTTTTGGCAACTGCTTGCTTAACAGACAATACGAAAATATGAAAGACCGAGCAATCTTGGCACCATTAAATAAGGACGTAGCCAAAATTAATGCTGAAATCATTGAAAAGTTGGAGGGTGAAAGTAAGCAATATAAAAGTTATGATTCAGTAAAAGATCCAGTCGAAGATACATTGCAATTTACTCCTGAATTTCTAAATTCAGTTGAAATTGCAGATTTACCTCCACATGAGCTAAAATTAAAAAGAAACACAATAATTATGCTTTTGAGAAATTTAGATCTTGGGGAAGGTCTATGTAATGGTGTTAGACTCACTGTTACCCAATTATGCAACAATATAATTAAAGGCAAAATTATAACTGGTGAACATGCCGGACAAGAAGTACATATTCCCAGAATAACTCTTGAATCAAACAAAAGTCAGTTGGGAGGCTCAATGCAAAGACATCAATTTCCAGTCAAACCAGCATTTGCTATGACAATTCATAAATCTCAAGGCCAAACATTTGAGTATGTTGGTGTTGATTTAAGAAGTCCGATTTTCATGCACGGTATGCTTTACGTAGAATTTTCAAGAGTTAAGAGAAGAAACAGTCTAAAAATTTTATTACCAGCAGAAAATAATAGTCGAATTCAAGGTTATACACGAAATGTTGTCTGAACTGAAGTATTAAATAACGCATATAATAATATTGAACCTGATTTGTACCAAGACGAAGACTTTTTTCTTGAAAATTTAGAAGCTTCAATCAATTCAGCATTAGATAATTTGCACATTAGTTTTTAACATTAAAATCAATTTACTTGTGTTTTATATGATTTATTTCTGGCATTTTTAGATTTTAATTTTGTAAATGAAAAACTTTAATATTGAATCAATCTTTTCCATAATAATTGTGTTGAATACTTTTTTATATATTTGTATATATTATATTTTATGTTTCTTAATAATAAATAATACTTATTTTGTAAAAATTTTTGTGATTTTATTTATATACGAGTATATTCATTCTAACAACCTTTTCAATAGAATTTATCAATAAAATAATTCTCTAGGAAAAAAATTTCTAATATATTTTAATAATTTTCATAATGGGAGATAATTATTGTGTTTATAACAAAATCAAACAACTAATAACAAAACCAAATTTTTACAGATGAGACACTAACCCGATCGGAGATCGGCTTTCCTGGTACTCAATATTATAACAATTAAACTAAACAATATTATATACTTATATAATACAATAACAATTAAAAAATAAACAATATTAGGCCTATATAGACTAAACTAAAACTAACTAATAAACTAAACTACTAAATAAGTAAGCTTAAGTAAATAACTGTCTTGTGATTTAAACAGTAAACACATGGCATACGTCAACTCAAATGACAAAATTAACCTCAGACACTTGTCTACTAATTATTCTATACTAAACCTGCTCTACACTAATTCTGTTTATAATGATAGAAGCCTATCCTTCTGTTTTGAAATACAAATTAGATATAAATTTATACACAATACCTGTATTATAATTGAGATCAAATTATTGTTATTAACTGCCTTTGGTAGGCCTAATAGTTTGCCTGTTTTACAAGCCTCTTGAAAGCACAATCACAAAAATGGTATGTCTTGGTCAAATGTATTTAAAATATTGACTTTTTATATTTAAAATATTCTAATAAAAGTCCGTGTAAACATTACAAAACAAGATAATTGTATAATTATATACAGCCTAGAGGAAATTACCTTAAGAGCTGGGAAGTTTAGGTTAAAGCTCCGGAGTGTTTACCTTTAACCCTGGAATGGTAACCCTATTTAAAGTTACACTACTGGTAACCCTTCGTATATTTTACGATGTGAGGTATCAAGTCTTATAAAAATAGTTAAAAATAAAAATTACAAGTTTTAACAACAAAGTCTTTATTTTGAATACTTTACTAGTCTAAACAAGTACAAACGTTATTAAAATTGATAATAATTAAATCAGAAAAAATTTATTTATGATGTAATGTTTTTGGTTTGTAGTGATTTACAAAAAATATGTTTTTTTAATAATTTTCAAAGTTAAAACAATTTTAATTATGAAATCATTAATATAAAAGTATAAATTTCAACAACAAAAAACATCACTGTCTCAGTCCATCAATGAGCACAGATCTCATACTGTCTTTTAGACGTCTTCGCAGCAGGTTTTACACATATCACCTCGTTGCTGTCATCGTCAGGACCACTGTCATTATTTAACATTATGTCTATTTCAGATAGACACAAGGCCATTGTTAATCAAATATAGGTCTATATACAACTATTTACATTAATATTGAACTAAATCTACTAATAAAACCTAATATTTACAAAACTAGACACTCAGAAAAAAGTTACGGCACTGGTAACCCTTCGTAAAAAATCAACAACATACGTTGTTGTGAACAACACGAATGACACTAGCAGACTGCGACAAGTGGATCAAGGTCAGGAAGGGGTGGGGAGGGATGGCTCGTTTGTTCGGTACAGTCGCGACAAAAACCTGCCTTTAATTTACAAAACACTAATTGCGTGCAGAAAAATCACGAAGGGTTACCATTCCAGGGTTAAAACGTTACTCTAAAACCACGAATAAATGTAACAAACTAAAACCTTACTAAAATTTTGAAAGGTTGCTCAAAACGTAACATTCACCTGCATCCCACCCAAGAGATAATTAATTGAATACATATCAAATTAAATTGAGCATTCAAAAAGATTGCTTAATTTAAATAACTATAGCCTATAATATTAATAATAATAATTATGCTACTATTCATATTTTCAGACTAACTCTAAACATCTCGCATTTTACTTACCAGTATAATGACCGACGAATTTCTTCTTATGAAAAACTGCCACAACTTTGAAACTAGAACTAAACAAAACGAACGCAACGCTAACCTACATTACAACAAACACAAGAGGAAAGTTGAACATAAAAATGGCGGTAATGTGGTGGCTGCCCTCCGGCATCGCAGTTCGCTTCAGTCATATGTACGCGCGCATGCGCATCGTGCAAGATGAATCTTCGTCGGCGTCTACGAACTTACGTTTTCCAGTTATCAAATGAAGTCCGTTACATATATTTATTTTACTTTTACTTGAAGTTTTAAACTTTTAACTTTAGATTACGTGTTTAACCACTTGATAACACACATTTCATTATTAAGTCAATAAATAACTACCGGCCAACAGCGGGCCAACAATTATTTAATTTGTTGGGCCAATGACGGTAAAAACATGTTGGCCCATCGTTGGCAGACGGTTGGAATTTTTGCCAACAATTCCCCGACCATGCCAACCATTTTTCAACGTTGGGCCAACGGTTGGTGCTACTGGGGATAAACTCATAATATCAATGGTTAGTAAACAAATAGATAAAATAATAACAAACTCTTTAAATGTTTATGAAATTGATAGCAAAAGTGTTATAGAGTACTTGTATATACAGTACGTTTGGCCAACATTGTTTTTTACTGCGTCTGCAAAGGGTATTTTGCCCGCGAGTGCATAACGAGTACGATCAAGCGAGCATTGCTCAGTGGAAATTTGAAAGAAAAAATAAAACTTTATCGTACAAATATAATCATGATATTATAAAACCAACAGTAAAAAAAGTATAACACCTGAATAAAATGAAATTACACGAGAAACCCCTAGCAATATATATTCCTTTTTGTACACCGGGTTAGCAGGAAACAGGTAACTTGCTGACAACGCTCTGCTGATAACAGATGGACACTTGTTGACGACGCCACACAATAACAACGCTCTGCTGATAACAGATGGTCACTTGCAGACGACGCCACAAAATAACAACGCTGTGCTGATAACAGATGGGCACTTGCGGCTGAAGAGTGGCAAGACGGACGATAGTATGTATATTGAATCCACGCTGTTTTCATTCAAGTGTTTGTATATTGGCTTAATTCATCAATAGCACGACTATGTGTGTTAATGTGTCTGTGTAAATGTATTTGTGAATATCAAATCTTAGTTGGACCCAAGATATACATGAGTATACTTCAAATGTTCCAAAAATTATTTCGTTCAAAAATGTCCCTTTTTATTTATGCTTTCAAATTAAGTTTTTATGTCATTTTATGATCATTAAACAATTTTGTTATGTAATATAGAACAAATTTAAACCGCTCATGTATTCGCTGGATTTCTGTGTACTTATTATATTGTTTTTCTAGAATGGATGTAAGATGTCCTATTTGAATCAGAACAATCAATATGAGTGACATTGTGTCCGTACATACTGTTGTAAGACACATCGGTTGAACGTAAAATCAACATAATCAAAACGTTCTAATATAAAATGTCGTTTAATTAGCCTTAAATTGTTGATCTTGTTTTTATTATTTTTTCCATTAATACATTCTGACTAGTTCTGTAAATATTCAATAAAATAATCAATTTATTTACTTATATTCTATCTTATTGAACTGCTGGATACATTAGTTTAGATTTTACAAAGAACTAGTAAACAAACAAATCAAACATCTGAGCCATGTGAAAACTGACAGATTTAAGAAAAGTCGTGATATAAAATAGTGACCTACCATCAGAAGGTATGACAGTGTTACCAGCAAAGATAGGGTAAGAAAATACCCACCCTTCAGTGCAGCCGGTCCAGGCGAAATGATCGCGTAAATAACACTTGAAGTTGACAATAGCAGGGAATATTTTGTGGCGTAAAAAAAGCAGAAATTTACGATAAACTCTTGTGGGATTTGCCTCTCTTTGTTGCCTATACATGGCTCGCTTATACAGCGCCATACAATGAGGAAATTGTAATATTTACCTAACAGTGATGCAATTTTAAGCGGATACTTTTAAAATAGTAATTGTTTACGGCCCATCATACGTACCTAAAGCATTTCAAGTACTGTTCATTTCATACTGTTCATTCATCAAATTTATTTACGATGGTTAATAGTTAATACTGTATACCAGCAAACATTAAGGTACGCGATGCTGCGATATCTTACGATTTAGTGAAAGAAGACATTATAATAACCTTAAGTTCCTCCCTTATTCAAATTATTGAGTATTAGTGGTCTTACAGCAAAACTAGACACACTGAACAATAAATATGATTTTATTTGTAAATTTGTTGTAATAAATTGCTCTTACAAATTCTAGTATTTATACAACGTTGTTGATCTGCTGGTGTCCCTAATTAAATTTTTCATTCAACTGCGCTGCTTTATTTCTTTTACCTTTGCAGATTATTACTTGATAACAATAATAACCAAACACCATCAGTCCCTCTTTGTATAGTAATCATAATTACGGTGTCCGTAAAAAAACAAAAATGTATTAATAAAATGTTAAATGGTCCATTTAAATAAAGAAAACAAGATTAATAAAAGAACAAATGAAACATTTGTATCATAAAATGAAATGTTACAAACTTGTACGAATTTTCCATTGAAGTGAATAGCATTATGTTGGAATGACAGACACCGTGTATACAGCTGGGGAAAAATATGGAAACGCTTTCACAATAACGTTATTTTTTTCAATAGATAATTTGGTAGTTTAATTTTTTTTATTGTGTTCCGTAAAGTATACTTTTTGATGAGAATAATTTACTTAAAACCGTTAAATAACAGGGAAATAATATTGTTCAAATTAGTTATTTTGAAATTCACATGACCGCTACTCTGGAAAGGATAAGCCTTTTGAAGTCCGGTTTGCGGCAATTAATTTCTCTTGAATAGACCTTTCATTTGATACCAAACTCGACCTGGCCTTACGATGAGGATTTTCGTTTAACTCCTCGTGGGTTACCCCCCTAAAAAGATGCAATGTCACTAATGGCGTCTAAAAGTATATTCTTTGTAACCATAATGATGTACAAGATTTCACTTTTACAAGTGAAGTCATACAAAAGTTGTGAAAGCGCTTCCATATTTGTTTCCACCTTGTATAGCAGTAATGTAACAGCAACAGTGCAGCCAACCCAAGCATGGATATTGGCTGCAGTCGCAGGGCAAATATTTAGGGAATAACAAACGGGGGATTAACTTTTATGGGATTTACCATGCTTTGTCTCCTGCCTCTTGCTCTCTTATAACACTGTGTTTATGGAGTTGAAGCCATTAAAGTCGACAAAACATACAAAATCAAATACAAAAATGTAATTGAATAAACATTGGCTTTAAAGCTATAAGAATACTGTGTATGTTGTATAAAACTCCTAAAACAATATTTTAATTCACAGTGGCTTAGTAAAAAAATATGGTGACATGTAAATTACTTTAAACTGAACATTGCTACTAAATTGAATAACGTAGAATGATTTATCTTCGAAAAACGATTAGTAGTTTGGGGTCGTCTCTAAATTAGAGGGGAGGGGGGTTGTCGGCAGCGTTATACACCATTAAGTAGGAGAGTGGGGGGTTTCTACGCTGCGTTACGTAACTATTAAACCTCGAAATTATTTTTGGATTCATTTTCAAAATTTGATCGTTTTTCCCAAAATTACACGATATTTTTAAAGATTTTAAAGTTAGCAATATATTATCCCCCCCCCCACCCAATTAGAAAACAATCAAAAACAAAGATTAGATTTGTATATGTATGAAAATGGATGACAAAAATTGGAGGGGGTTGGTAACAGCGTTACGTAATTTTTAAGGGGGTTAGGTAATACCTTTACAAGTCCGTTACACGGGGGGTAGGGAGTCTGGAAAGCCCAATTTTAGCATTATGTAGTTTAGAAACAACCCCTTTTGAAACTTAGCTAGAACAATGCTACATAAGTAGACATTTGGTGGGGGTTTGAGGCTCACCTTCGGGCATCTTCGGCTCTCGGATTCAAGATGGCGACCACCTTCGGGCATCTTCGGGTCATGTGACCCAATCCTACCAACCCCAGTGGGAAAATTCCCTCCCAAAATTTCCCTCAAATTCCTAAATTTCCCTCCAAATTCCCACATCATACTATATAAAAAGCACTTTTTCCAAGATGGCGGCCTTTCCCACCTTATACTATATAAAATGCTTTCGGGTACTTCCGGCGACTGTCGGCTACCTTCGTACGCTCTTATCCTACGATATACGCGTCGGCTGCTGGTCTGGCGCGCATGTGCGAGGACTTGTGCTCGGTGAACAAGCGCGTTACGTCACCACTCATACAGCGGCTGCGAAACTCGGGTATAGGACTCCGGACGCCAGACTGGTTTTCATGTCTGGACAGGCGTGTGACCCAAATGCTACGCTCTGATTGGTTGCCTCCCTCCCTGCCTACTTTACAAGTAATCTTTCTCACACACACTGTTAGCCTACCTATTTAAATGAATTTTGAATTTAATTGTTCTGAATTTTTAATAAATACACTGTTAACCTAGCTTTCTTATATAACATGCGCTCTTAAGTTCGGGTACTCCCACTCATCTGCGGCTTCCTTTAACAAACATTGTTACCTACATACTTCCGTTAAAAATATCTAATCACGGTTGGGTACATACTTAACACTCTAGGCAACCCGCAATACATGTTTTATTTAAAAATTAAGGGACAGCTATTATTTATATTAATTATTTACTTATTTTTTATTTTTATTTAATACATTGTTAACTTTAGGGTCCTTCTACCCCCTCCCATCTACTTCCGGTTAAATTCGTATGGATACCTTCATATCAAACACACCCGACATCCTCTAAACTTAACACGCTAGCTGAACACTCTTACCCTAGAGCCCTCATGCCTACCGGACTATCCAACCTAAATTACTTTAACTGTACTTACAAAGTCTAC
>JAQJVL010006899.1:0-26596 GCA_035578905.1 Stictocephala bisonia | reverse complement strand
AAATTAACTTCACATTTTATTAATTAATTTTTTTATATAATTACAGGTTTCTTTAAAATAGGGTAAAATAATTTCCATGTGTGAAGGGTTAATTCTAAATCTTGTACTGATCAAAGAATCGGAAAGTAATAACTCAATTATTTCTCAGCTTAACGTGGGGACAAATAACTTATATTTATTGTGTATATTATGATAGATCCTTTAATTCGCATGATCAAGTAAATCTTGTTTTAAAAAACTTGGCTTGAGGATTATTCTTCATTCATGGCCTTAAAGTCATGTAGGCCTTTCTTCGTCTGATTCAAGCGTTAACACAAGTTCTCATAACAACATACTACTCAATAATTTTTCGTAATCAATTAAGTTATCCTAAATTAGAATGGGTTAACAGACATGATCATTAAAAATATACAAGATTTAGAAGAAAGCAAATAACTTAATTTCTAAAATGCACGAAATCTCTAAATAGTTATGAGAAAACCTTCCGTATCCATTTCATAGTAATTTTTAAAGAACTGTGTATACGAAAAAAATATTAGCCTAATTCCTTTCTTAGTACTTAGTGTTTGATCAATATCGAACTAATTAGAAACAGATTTGATTTGAGAAATATTACTTTTAAATATTCTAAACCGATAAAAATATTTACTAAGTTATATAAATTATTTTTGTTTGACTGTACAATAAATTTTCTATGAGTCATAGAAAACTAATAAATTAGAAAGGCTAAATAGGAATAAACAATTTTTTTACTTGAAAATAGTTACTTTAGCATGGAAGAAATTTTGTATGCCTAGTTAAATATTAAAATAGTTGACACCAAATTAAAGTGAATAATTGTAAGTTATTTATCTATTCTAGTTATGAAGACTGTTGTACATAGTTAAACAAATTGATAACTAACCTTTTTGAATGTGTATGAGGTATTATTATATTGTATTGACAATTATACAATACTAGCTGTACCCGCCCGCTTTGCCGGTCATAATATTGAGTTTGATTTAGAACCTAATAGCTGAAAGAATCCGAGCATTTTTGCTTCTTCTACCAATATTAGATTTTTTAGGTATGTCATAAAAAGTAAACTGCAAAACAAATAATTATTTATTTTTTATTTTCACGTTTCACCACATGTTTTAATTACCGAGGAAAAAAGGTTAACACCAAATACAGATCACCTGATCAAGTAAAAGTAGTGTGTGCTACACTCTCAAGGTGAAATGTAGAACTACAATAAATCAAAACACATACAGTATACTGTTGTTGTGAGAACTTCAATCTGCTTATGGCATGTGAAACTACATTAAACCACACAGTCATATGTTTTTTGTAAACAATTCAGATTCTCCATTTGAATAACATGGGATCTTTAGGAGCCCGTGGGACGGGACCCTGTGGACGGATCTGCATCAAACTTCACAGAAACCATCTCGGGAGTATACAGGACAACATCCTAAAGTTTCATGGCGATCGGTTGGATGGTTTGGCAGCGCATTAACTTCAAACATATATACATATATATATATATACAAACATCCTCTTTTATAAATATAGATAATACTTTTTGTTGATACCTAAAGTAAACTATTTTACTGGTAAGTTACTTAATTAGTGTGGTTTTTATCATAATTTTATTCAACATTTCAGAAGCTGCCAATTTGAACTTGATTGACATAGATACTTATATTTAGCAATAGGCATGTATTAAATCTTCCCATTAAAAAAAGACATAAAATATAAAATGTCACTTTATTGTGTTCTCATTTGAAAAGGCGTTTGTTCTGTGTTGATTACATTTTTTAATATCGAGGTTCGGTTCTAAAATAGTAGTCTTAAAGTAAGATGTAGAAATATTCCTCAAATTGATTATAACTTATGTTTTTAGGCATTTCTTGTTGCCATGGCCAAGTCAAAGAACCATACAAATCACAATCAGAGTGAGTATTTACTTTTAAATTTGAATAATTTTTAAACAACTTAGTTTAGATTTGTAAAATTATAATATTGTAAAAACCTTTTGAACTGTAAAAAATGTGCAGTATTTTTCTGGACCAAGTTTTTCAAATAGAATAGAGAATTATCCAATGAAGTGTTAGCAACATTAAACAACTGGTAAACTCTATATGATGAGTATTTTAATTAACTAATGTAAAGGTCAGTGACCAAAAACTTTCAGCTGGTATGTGAGATGAAAGCTAAAACACTCGTTTTATGACAGCACACACTTTCGCCTAACCAAGACAACACACCATTGCCAAATACAATGTGTAGTAGCTATCTTCTGAAAATGACAATTAAAAAGTTCTTCTTGCTCAATCTGAATATAAGTGACTATTATTACCATAGTACCACGGGGACCCAGTTATAGCAAGAATTTGAGAGGGAGAAAAAAAAAGAGACCAAATTGCAGTCGTTTATAGATTACTGCAATATAAAACACTTTAGATAACTTCATTTCAAGCACTTTTTACTAAGGTAACGTCATTGATTAATTAGCATATTTATGTTTTTTAATGTGTTAAGTAAATTAATTTACCAAGAATTTTAAGATAACTGCTAACTCAGGTAGGACAGTACCTAAATGACTAATTAATTACCTTGATGAAATATATGATTTTTATTTATCACGTTCACTGCGGGAAACTCGCTTGTGCGTCAAGTTGACCTTGCGCCGTGCGTGGACAATGTATTTGTGAATCATGGAATAAAAAAGCTGATTACTGCCAATTAATCATTCATTATTTAATGTATGATTGTTGTAATGCAAACTACATTTGTTTTAGGAAGTTATGTGACTTTTGAGATGTATTCATTTTTAGATACTAGTTATTTTAGTTATCACTCTTGGTTTTGATATTTGTTAGATAGCATTCAGAAATGACACGTATAGTTTCATTATATGTCAAAGAACTTAATATTTCATTAGCTATCTATGTGTTAATCTATGAGGTTTAAAAAAATTGTAAATAATCAAAAAAAGTAAATGATTTTTTTGTATAAGCATTTTTAAGAATATTTAAAAGAAAACTTTCATAAGACTAATATTTTGCATATTGTTGTCTGCTTTGACTCATTGTCTAATAGTTTTAACAAGCTGTTAACTAATTTATTCTATCTTGAGTATTGATTTATAGATTTGTATTTAATTTATATTGTTATTTCAGATCGTAAAGCACATCGAAATGGAATAAAAAAACCCCAGCGATTCAGGCATGAATCCACTCTTGGTGTAAGTATTAAATTTAGCTCCATATTTTGTTATGACATTCTTAACACGTTCACCGCGGCAGGCGCCTATAGGTGCCCAGCCGGTTGTCTCGGACGTGGTGGGCACCTTTCGGACCTCTATGACACTATTCGTTTCATGTCGGGATTTCCACTGCAGGTACTGATTTTGTTGGCTGTAATTCTCGCAGCGTGGTTTTTGTGTATGCATGCGTCTCGTGTCGTAATAGTTTCTCAGTTTGATTACCGAAGCCTGTACAGTATTGATTAGTTTTTGTTAGTGAATAGTGTTAGTTTTATTTGTATATAGTAATGGCTGGGACATCTTGAGACATGGATGTTACTGTAAATATAACTGTGAACGATGTTGGCGACCATTTGGAGAGTACTACCGGCAAAGAGTCGAGTGATGTAAATGAGACTCTTTAGCGGTGTTGTGGTACCCCATAGGGTCCCGAAAGTTATGACATGTTATAATATCAACTGATGAGAATTCAAAATTTTTTTCCATCTGATATAAATGATATATTTGATTATTATTTACGATATATGACAGTAAATAGCCATAAGTAAAATCTTTCTCACAATGGGATTTTTTTAGCGGTACTGCGGGACCCCATAGGGCTCCGTAATTTATGACGTCATATTATCACCTAAAAAGCGTTGAAATTGTTTTCCCCCCTAAAGACTGTCTCTTTACATTAAAATAAATGAAAAAAAAAATTGCAAAGAAAAATTTCAGCATAGTTACAAAGTAAGCCTTAGGTTCCTCTGCAGCGAACGTGTTTATCACCAATGATTTCTTAAAACAAATAATTTGCATCCATTACTGATATTTGTAAACTTTAAAAGTGTAATTGATATTTGTTTAATAATTAATGTTACAGATAGGCTATATAAGACAAACATCTATATTTAAAAAATATATTTTTAAACATATTCCTGCGAAAAACTTAATTGTGTGTACATAGTTTTATAGATTAATGTATTCTTTAGTTGAATCATTCTTAACCTTATCTGAGCTATTTGTGATTAGCCTCTTTGATCACCTGCTTGTTTTGAACTTAATAAAATATACCTCGTATTAAGTAGTTCTCAGTAATATTTTGGCTTAATGTCATACTATGTTCTGTGTCAGAAACTTTTTATTGTAGTATCAATCTTTAATACTATTTGCACTATTCACACATACATAGCGGAATAGAATGTTGTGACTATATATGAGGTGCAGAATCAAGCATTAATGTAGTTCTTTGTAAATTTAATGCAATTTAAACAGCAGTAGTCGTCGACCTTTGTTGAGTAAATGATGCAACATTCTTTTTACATGAAAAATCTATTGTAAATAAGATATAATCAAGCATAATTGGCACTTCACAGTATTCCAGTATGAATGGAATATAGTTGTACATTCCACTCATAACTGTGAAACACCTAATGCGCAAGTGTATCCACATTGCCAATGGAACCATTTTAGATTTGTTGAAATGTAATTTTTTTAATTATACATTCCATTCATACATAAAATGTATTCTATTTATGTAAAACATTTCTATATCTGTTAATGTGTTATCTTTATTTGTAAAATACATTCTATTATGAAATATATGGCTTGAATTCTGACTAATCGGTCTAACAACTTAATTTTTGCTTCTATGCTGTTTATAAAGTATGTGGGAATTATATTTTTCAACCAGACTGTTGTCAGAATGTGATGTCAGAGTTTCACATTCTGTCAACTTCTGTTTCCACTTTTTTTTGTCTAATGTGTTGCTAACGATACAGTAAATTGATCCCATGGCCGATGTCCAAGTAGGGATTTGGACTCGCCAACAAGTGCTCTCCTTCATCTGTCTGCTGCCTCTGCAGTTGTGGCCCCAAGTGCTGCAATGTCAGTCTTGACACCATCCCACCATTTTCTCTTTAGTTACCTAGAGGTCTTATTCCTTCCAGTTTTCCCATCCCTGTTTCTTTCAGTTGGGTCTCTTGGTCCCAGTTACGTCTCATAAGCTATGGGTTCTCAGTTCAATCCCAATCAGAGTCATAACAAATTTTGAAAGGGATCAGCTGATTAACACCAGCTGTTAATTTGTCATTGGGCTATTAATTAATGACACTTTCTAAGGAATAGCAAGCTTTAGTTAGTAACAATGACCACATTCATCCATCTACACTCATTCAAAATATATATCTAGACGATAGGGGTCTTATGAATAAATAAAAGTCAAATTTGAGATAATTGCTTATAATGATATTCACTTAGTGTTGTAAAGTTTACTCTCTTACAGTATGTTTTTAAAATTATTTTTTTTATTTATTTTCTAAAAGTTGGCAATGATAACATTTTTTTTAGTTTAAATCAAGGCCCGTACACATGTCAAACTTTTAAGTTTCTAGCCAGTTGAGACATGTGTAATTATTTTTGCTCTGAAATATGCCTTTAAAACAAACAAAAAAATAAGCATTCTAAGTTCTAGACTGTCGGGTAGCACCTTAGAATATTGACTAAACTCATTTAGATAGTCATGTTTATTTACAATACAGTATTTATTTAAAGTGCATGCTTAGTGAACACTAATTAACCAGACAAGTGTAAAAATATAATAATGAATATTGTTTTATTCCCTTGATGGTATATGTTTTTCTTTCATAACAATGCCTTGTTTAGGTTGACCCCAAGTTCCTCAAGAATCTGAGGTTTGCCAAGAAGCACAACTTGAAGCCTGCTGAACAACTGAAGAGAGCTGCAGCAAGGAAGGCTGCTAGAGAAAGCAAAGCTGCAAGCACTAAATAATAATCATGTTTTATAAAATAAAAACTTAAAACATTTGTATTGATTTGTCATTTTTTCACTATATAGTACCAGTTTCATTGCAGTATATGTAAATTTACTGCATATCTAAATTGTACTGAAAAAGTCACAGATGTTTGTAGAGCTATGTTTTAAGTATATGCAGTGATGAAAATGAAGTTCCCATAGACATAATTAACTCCCACAATTAATTAATTCATTATTGTTGCCCTGTATTTTTACCATAATATGTAAGGAAATGAATGGCATGCAGTATGAGATGTTTTTTAGTTTTTTCTGTAATTTTTAGTGGTGTAACCCACCCCTCAAAACAAAATAATTGTATGATGCCCACAAAAACATTAGATTCAATTATTTTGTTATAATTCCTTACCAATGTGCTAAGGCTGTATCACCGTAGTCTCCATTCATTACAAAAACCAATGCTCAGCTACTTTACTTTAGAATCGTATATTTGGATTTGCTTGAAATGGGTTTGTACAATGAAATGTCTGGTTTTTTCTATTTGAGCATGCCATTATTAGTGAATAGTAATTGTCTTGTCAATTACTATACAAGGATTTTTCAATTGCTACAATCCTTGAAATTCAGTTTGCAATCATTGGAAAATAAAGATGAAAAATGTGTTAATGTAAGGTCATTTATATTTTGCATCATAAAAGGCAGGCAGAATATACAGATTTTTAAAAAGAAATGTTTTTTGACAATTGAACACACTACTTTGAAAGTTTTCTCACTCAGTTTTTATAAAGTTCACTATACTTTACTTTTTAAAATGGTATATACATTAATTATAAAAGCGCACTGATCAAGAATACTTATGTTCATTGACAATAGATCCATGGATTAATAAAAGTGTTGTGAATATCAGTTACCTTTATATTCAAGTGAATGATAAATGTTAATTAATTGAAAGGCTTGTTGAACAGATTTTTTACTTAATTACTAATTTTCCAAACAAGAAATTATGGTAACTGACCTAATATGACACTGCAGTTTATTTTGTGCTTGGGAAATACGTCTCATGACTTTTCATAGCAATAAGTGCATGTGACTGGTTTAACTAGACAGAATCCACTTTGAATTGAAGAATGAAACTGCATTTACACATTTCATTTGTTTATAACACTGGCAAAAATTAATTTTCAATTTTTCACCATGTTGAAAAGTCCCATATTTAAGTGCCTTATCAACCACAACATGATGTGAATATTAAAAGTGGCATAGTTTGTGATCATTCTATATAGCCAGTTCAACTCTCACAAATTCCCTGATTTTGAGATACCTTTTACGAGCAGTTTAAATGCAGAAGTACCTTAACAGGCAGTTTGAATACAGGCAGATGGCGATTTCAGGACCACCAGAGAGGTTGACAGTTCATCAAGGGTCCTGTAAAGGTTGAATGTGCAGTGCAGATTCATTTTAATGGAGTTTAATAGACTACAGCAAAAGTGAAATGCAGAAGGTATTGAACCCATTGTTACAAGTCAGTTTCGTGATGTTTTAAATAATCGCAAGTTCTGGGACAAAATCATGATACAAATTTTAACCGTTCCTCTTTAATTAAATGATGGGCTTGGTCTACTGCCAGCCTAATGTGTCCGCATACTTTGCAACTGCCCAATAGCAGTTAAATACATCCAAGCTAGGCAGTCCATACTTCCATTATAGAATCATCCATTTAGAATAGAATCTTTTTTTTTCATTTTGTTAATAATTAAACGTTTACAGTGTGTTTTACAGAATAGTTAATACAAGTTATCATAAGCTAAATAGCTAATTAAATTTAAGCTGAGGTAAAATAAAATAGGGATCCCCTAGGCAAATATTTAATCACGTACTACCTAATCGTTGGGCGTTTTTCAAACAGTTGAAATGTTTATCTCGTATAGCAAAGCGTGTTTCAACATTTTGCTTTTCATGTAATGGTATCCAACAAAATGTGCCCGATTGTTTTAATTAACTTCTTAAAATCGTTTTATTGTTTCAGACAAATTATTTTTCAGTAAAAAATTAATATCTTATGGCTTACTTACTATAAAATATGGGTTTTTACTAAATTGTTGTTTTTACATTGCAAATCCTAGTTATAATATTTTGAAAGCTGTGCCACATTTGGTGTAGCATTAGTATAAGTTACAATACATACATGGTGTCTTTTTTAAATAGGCCACCATTGTGATCTTGGAAACCACAAGTCTATGATAGGTTTAGATAGAATTAGTAATTTTAAAACTTTTATTCTTTACAGTTTTTCAATATGTTGCTTAATAACGTAGACATGAGAGAACAAAATTATCAGATTCCTTATGGAGCTTACCATTGAAATACATTTTTTTTAAAATAAACTTTTTAAAAAATTCATTATTATGCTATTGGTATTATCCTGATTGGTTGTTAAAAAAATGATCTAATCAGCAAAAATGTATTTTTCATGATTTGACAGAATACTGTTAGTAGTGTATTAGATTATAATTCACAGAAATTTAGAGAAACATTTTATTATTTTGTCACAGTTACATATAAGTTGGCAGCACTTTTACCGTTATCAACTGTTTAAGTCAACTTCCAATGCACATTGACAGCAATATTGGAAGTTGACTAAAACCGCTGATAATGGTAAACAGTGCAGCCAACATTAATTTATTAGTGACAAAATATTAATATATTTCTTTAAATGTCTTGTGTATTATAATTTAATATACTATTCTGTGAAATCATGAAAAAGAATAGCTAGGCATACATTTTCCAAAATTTTGTTGTAATGTTTGCAGATTAGATTTTTAAAATGTATATTTAAAAAAGCTCCATAAGGAATCTGATCATTTTGAGCTCTCATACCTACGTTATTAAGCAAAATATAGAAAAACTGCCAAGAATAAAAATGTCTCAAAATTACTAATCCTATATAAAACTATCATACAATGTAGGGTGTTCCATCAGAAAAAACAGTTTTCAAAATTTTTGTCAGACTTATGGTGTCCAAGATCACAATGATGGCCGCCCATTTAAAAAAGACACCCTTTATAGATCATTGAAATAAAACCCAGCTGCAATTTAGAACAAGCATTGTTGCCATTTGATGTGTGTGCCATGTGACCACACCGAGGTTTCAAGGAAATCATGGAAGTGCTATCAGTGGTGTATGTCATAGTTTTTTGAGGAAACAATTTTCATTAGTCATAACGCAATGGGGTGAAACGGGTCTCATGTCATAGACCAGAGGTACCCAACCTGGGAGTGATTGCCCCCAAGTGGTGTGGGTGATTTAGGTTATCAGAGGGGCGATTAGTATACATAGGAGGGAAATTAAAATGGTACTTACTGTACTTTAGAGTTTATACAGTAGAAGTTGCCTTAGAGCAACAAAACTGTTTCAAGGCACTTGGAAGAAATGGCCATGGATGTTAAATCAAAACACTAATTTGTTGGAAAAAAGTAAATTTGCACTGCAGATTGATTAATCAACTTTGATTGATAACAAAGCAATATTATTAGGTTTATCAATGAATAAAATTAATTTACTGAGGAGGAAATGTTGTTTGCTAGAACTTTGATCACTAATATAAAGGGATTGTCGATTTTGAAAGTGGTAAAAGATTATTTTGAGGAAAAATACATTCCCCTAACAAACGTGACTGCTTGCGCAATGCCAGGTTCTCACTCTTGAGTTTCTAGCTCAACACGAGAAAGAAGTGCCAGAGGTCATCATGAACACTTAGTTGCGAAAAATTTAAAGATGTTCTGTTTGCACCGTTTCTTTAAATTATTTAACACAGTTACTGAGTTTATCGACACCTGTGATCTTGTTTTAAGAGGCTGTTGCCATGTTGGTTTTAATCTCATAAGAACCAACATAGCGAATCCATATTTTTTTCCTTATTTGTTGACCAAAGTTGTATATAAGGTGTAATTTTAAACTTTAACATATTGCCCTTTGGGTTTGCTTTTGATATTTCTCGGATTTGAGAAATAAGTGAACTGAAAACTTCAAACTAAATGTTTGTTATATTTTTTCTATAAAACTAATGAGGAATCTGCAAAGCAATGCCAACGCATAATTTCATTCTTGATCAAATTTAATTTGTTTGGAAAAATCTGTTTAAAATAACTATTTAATTTGAATACACATGATTGTATGTTCGGTTCAAAAATAACATTGTTCTTATGGGATTAAAACCAACATAACCGACATCCTCTGTAGACTCTTAAGTGAGAATTTGAAGCAACGCAAGTATGAAACTTGCATACCTTACAAATAAACAAAGTCAACATAAGGCTTCAAAGAAACAAGATGGAACCTTATCAAGTCCAAAGGAACTTATTTCATCATTCATCACCAAGTTTGATATTCATAATTTAAACATTTGCTGTAAAGAGTAGATTCAATTTCCCACCGCAAACAAGTGTTTAGTGTTAGTTAACAAGACTTCTGAACGTGCAAAACACAAAATCTTAATTTCTACTGATATGTTGGAGTGCAAAGGGTTAACTCCTCAGGGTGATTTGTCGTAATTTTATGTCATGATTTTATTACTAATCAAAAATATTGAGACTCCTTTGGTATTGAATCAGACTTTGTACTGAGGCCAGGTAAAACAATAAGGATTGTCAGTTCAAAACCAGCTGCTGGTGTTCCTTTTTCCATGCAAGTGGCACAGGTTTTAGTATAGCGCTGTAAGTCTTAAGTAAAAAGTGTCTGGCATGTGGGGAAGGAGTTGACAGGATCACTGTTGCAAATTTTTACTAATAGAAAAAGGACATGTTTTTTACTGTTTTTTTAAATTTACTTTACTTTATTAGTGTCTAGGGCAATGGTTCCGAACCATTTGTGGCTCATCGCCCCTCTCTAGTGAGGTTGACTAACACCTATCACTCTTTTTTATTTTAATCATATGGCTAATTTTAATTTTAGTAAATTATAAATATTGTAAATAATAACGCACTTTTATTATTTTAAACAAACAATTTTATTTTATTACCATATATAAAAACAACCCTATAATTTCTATCCAGTCATTGTCAAATAAAGAAAAAAAATACATTTTAATAATTAAAATATAATAAAAAGAAAAACAACAAAGTTTTCAAAGAAATTCAGATTATTGACAGACATTTAAAAAACAGGAGTACAGGTATAGACCGCGCGGCGAAGGTCCGGCCTCGAGCCCGCCGAGCGGTGATAGGGAGGAGACGGGTGGAGGGCCCAATATGCCTGCAGTCCTGGAAACATTCGCTACAGTCAGACTTTCCCACGCTTGCTTCTAAAATACGTTACGTTAATTGTTACCTACGGATGCACATTCAGTACGTTTCCAGACTGCTTGCGATATATTTGCTTGTGGTTTAGCGTGTTAGGAATGTTTACTCAAGTGTACGATAAACAATTATTTAGTTGGTTATATGTTTGTTTTTATCTAACTACTGTAGTGTAATAAGTCAGTTTGTGTTTTTTTTTTTTTTTTTATATCCTTAAGTGTGTTAAGAGTCTGCAGAGCCATACCGGTTTAATTTTCATAAAAACAACGTTATTTTGAATCCATATTTTTATCATTATTTATTTACCAAACGTTGTGTATGAGGTGTCATTTAAAATGCTATCATATTGCGCATTGGGTTTGCTTTTGATATTATGAATACATACGCCTAGTTTTGAAAAATAGGTGAAAATAAAAACTTCAGACTAAATAATTTTTATATTTATTCTATTAAACTAATTATGAATCCACAAAGCAGTTCAACGAGTAATTTCACTCTTGATCAAATACAATTTGTTTGGAAAAGACCGTTTAAAAATAACTGTTAAATTTTGACACGCGTGATCATTTGTTCGGTTCGAAAAAAACATCGTTCTAATGAGATTTAAACCAACATGGCCGACAGCCTCTGCAGACTCTTAAGGTTGTAAAATTGGTGAATGTAGATCCTAAATGTTTTATTCTTTTAGTGGTTCCTGCCTCAACTATGGCTCGCTTTATTCCTAAAGTACCCCAAGGAAAAACTACTAGAAGTCAGGGTAGGGAAATTATTTGGAGAGTAAGTGAGTTCATGGTGAATGAGGCCAAATTAAGAGATGAACAACGAATCCCCGTAAAACATCGTTAGAACGAACTGCAGTTGCATGTAGCATTTCAAAAACTCTTATAAAGGAAATTCGGCGTGAAAAGTGTTTATTGAACACTTCAGCGGAAGGAGAGTGTTCGTTCAAAACTCCCAAAAAATACAACAGAAACACAACAGCGACAGAACTAGACAAATGTGTCGTTAGAAAAACCGTCCATGAGTTTTATAAAACTGACGAGTCACTCCCAACTCGTCGTTTTTATTTTAAACCAATTTAAATAAAAATTATATGTATTTTAGCGATACGGGAAATCACAGAATTATTTTTCTTAGTGACAGTAAGACGTATATATTTCTTAGTTACTTAATATCAATTAAAGTTACTAACTGATTTATAATTTTTTATGATATATTTAATTGTTGTTATTGATATGCAACAATTTGTTTTAATTTGTTAACTTTCAAACTCTTAACCTATTTGATGTTCTTATTTTAAATACTGGTCTAATTATAAGAGATACCAAAATACAAATACTCCGTAAACGCGTAAACAATCACCCTTTACGATCTGTCTGTGACCGCCTCGCTCAGAGTCGATGTTTTTATATGACTAGTAGGCCAGCCAGGAGGCCGGACCTTCAGCGTGCGTACTATACATAACTTCATTTTTAAATTTGAATCTGGAAAAATTATGAAGGAAATAGTAAAAATTTGAAAAACTTGGTTATTACTTTATTCTACTTTTTCACTGGCTGCCTTGTCCTTGGTGAATTTCAACTAAAGCTTGAATATCAGACTTTATGTTCAGCAAGTTTAGGCGCAATGGAATGGATCTAAAACCCAATCTGGAATTTATAATTTGATAAAATCTCCAATTACAAGTTTACCTGACGTCAGATTTATAAGACGTTCACTAAGTGTGCCAAAAACTCCAATGTCCGATATTTTGGACGTTCAAAATATACCTCTTGGTGGCTTTATAAACTTTCCAAATGCACTCAAATTACGATATAATAAACTTCGAAAGTTATAGTTTAGTGTAATAAAACTTCTTAGTCCACTCTATTGAATGTTTATTATTAGCAGTAGTTTTTTTATCATCTGTTTTGGCACGCGAATTACTGATACTGTCACATGATGTTTGCAAGGGATGGTCAGTTCTTTACGTTATTCTTCCAATGTTTTGTTTTTGTTTCTAGGCATATGTTATGTTTTTTCAAGTTTATATAACATTTCATTTTATCAGCTGTTTAACAATTTTTATTATTTTACGACTTTTGACTTGGTGACTTTTACCAATAAATAAATATAAATTTGTATTCTTTAACATTTATCTTAACTAATTCATCATTTGGAGAAATGAAATAAATGTGACTGATGCTTCAAAAACAAAGTTGATCAGAGTACTTAATATACTGTTTATAAGAGATTTAGTACTTATATACTAAATTTCTAGTTTGTCAAGATTTCAACAATTGCTTACCATGGATTTATTTATGAAGTTATGTGCACGAGATTTTGCATGAAAGTTTGTAATTATATAAGGAACTTGTACGTGCAATGGTTTATAATAGGTCAATGCAATTTTTTTAGTTATAAGGACTCAAAGTTAACTTTTATAAAAATGTTTAGATTTAAATTTTAATAAAGTAGAAACAATGTATAAATTATTTTAATTTTTATTTACATGTAGAATATTATAACAAATAAAACAAAACATAAATCCTATCTCTAAGTTATGAAATAACTAAATTATGATTTTTTTTATGAAACCCTTACAAATTTAGTAAAATAGGCTTGGAGTTTTTCATTAGTACATTTCTAACATGGACTGGAGTTTTTGACACTGAACAAACATTTTTGTTCCGGAGTGAAAAGGGTTAAAGAATTATGGAAAATCAGGTCTCAAGCAAAATAGCCTTGAAATACTAGCTGGTTATCTAAGCATGGGAAGAGAAGGTCAATATACTATGTATTAATGAAAATAAGCAAAATTGTTCTTGAAAACATTTCCTAAAACCCATAGCATCAACCATGCTTTATATTGTTAAAAAGGGTTCTGCTTTGTACCAATTTAAAATTGCAGCCATTTTAATGTTTAATATAATCAAACCAGTTCTTTTTAAATATACATCAGAAAAAATTGTGAAATGTCTTGCTCTAAAGATGGCTTTAAAGTAACAGTTATTGAGATGATCAGTAACATAATGATTAAAATAACTATGTAAAAAACATGATTACCATAACTAATTTCCAATTTTATTATTTTTTACGGAATCACTCCAAAACTGGCCATTAACAAGAAATATAGATGAATGAATTTTTCTTCAGACAATTTTATTACAAATTTAATAATTCTTGTTCCAATAGTCGGATGAAAAACAATTAAGCTATCACACATAAAACAATATTTTATAGCATTACTTTATCATAGAAAGCGATAATAAATAATCAAAATATTTGCACTTACAAGCAAACCAGTAATTATAAGCTGCTTAGCGGTTAATTTAAATTATGATTTAATGTTCAGTTTTTTCGTTATTGGAACTTGATTGATAATGAAAACAACACATTTTTCTGTAAATGTGCATGTGCTAATTTTAAATATTTTAGGTAGTTCAAGATAGTTAATATTTATTTAGTTTCTATTGTTAGCAATTATAACAAGGCAGGCACATCATGAAATTCAAAACTTTAACAATTCATACATGGAAAATATGTATTTAATGTATAGTCTTTCTAATGGCAAAAATACTATCAATATTATTTTCTGTATCAAGAAAACTGTATCAATATTATTTTCTCGATCATGTTATAATTGTCACCTTTTTTCCAAAAATTTCCAAACTGAGCATCTTTTCCAAAAATTCCCAGTGCCTTTCAGAGACAAGAAGTTTTAATGAGTTATCAAACCATTCTAATAAAAGTACAGAGAATCTTTTACAGTTCCATATTAGTAATTAAACTGTTTGGAACATATAAAATAAGCAACAATGTTATTTTTTTCACATAGAGTTCTAGAACTGTTGAAGATAATCTTGGATCCAGTTTTGCAATATTTAATTTAAACTTATTGTTCATCTGTCAAAACTGTTCCAAGCTATGACCCAGCTAGTGTTGGGAGAGAAATTTGATCTGCTCAGCTGAACAGCAGTACATAGAGGTTTTGAGATTTAAAGTGACCGTTCTGACGTATGAGATCTTGGGTAATGCGAATGGGGAGCTATATTGCAGTCAAAGAAATGAAGTTGCCATTATAGTGCCACAACCATTGATGTTAGTTCCATAGTTACTCGCAGGGATCGATGTGTAGGGGCATTGTCATGCAGAAAAATCAAATTGTTTTCTGCCCATTCTCTTCTTATGGCATCTTGTAATGGTTTTTTGCGTTCATAGCAAATCTTTAAAACTGTACATACCCCTTGGGTAGTTCTAAGCAAGCAACGAATCTTGTAGATGGACTGTCACGATTTTGTGATCTCCCAGCTATGGCAGCTAACACAATATAAAAAAGTCCCTTTTAAGGACCAAGCTAATTTTAAATTATTCATAGTGAAAGACCTTTTAACTTCTAACAGTTTATGTGGACTCCTCTTGATCTCCTTTAGTTTATGTAAACCAACTACATTAGGAACTGACACTGCTAGCTTAATCTACAAGCATAAGTGGTATTGACCCACCCAATGATCCATACAAATATGCTGGTAATGACTCACCTACTCACAAATACACGTACAGTGGGTATCTATGAATACGCTACATTCATAGATCTTGAATGCGACCAACGTGGTCACTAGGAGGCTTAACTATTAAAAGGTTTCTGGAGTAAAGACTAAACTTGACAAATGCTGTAGGTAAGTTATACAATGTATAGTCAAAAAGTTCCTAGAATTGGTTTAAATATATTTATTGGGCAAATGCAATAACTTACAAACCTATTTTTCTACAAAAATAATTTCCTCCTGCAACAACAAATATGCCCCAACCAACATAAGAATTGTTCGAAACTAATTTTCTGAAATGTCTTAAAATGCTTTTGTCGCATTTTCTCTGTCAGCTTCAATATCTGCAAATGGTCATCTTTTCATTGGTTTTTTTTCAGCCATATGAACAGGCCTGCGCAAGGTCAAGCAATTAGGAGGATATTCTAGCATGGTAACGCTGCGATGAGCTAGATAGTTACTAACAGGGATGGTAACAGGAATGTGATAATTTGGCCAGACAGTAAGCAGGAGTCACAAAATAATAAAGGAGTCAAACAACTTCGAGTGTGGCTGTTCCTTGGATGGGTGATCTGAGTGATCCGTCACTGCATGCCTGCCGGATCACTGGTGGTGGTTCGGAAGGCACTCTTAAGCCGATGGTCCCCAGGTTAAGTGTTAGAGAGGGCTTCTTAGCTCTAACTTCGTCTGGTAAAATAAGACGATCTTTAACTTTTAACTGCCTTTCTTATGAATAGGAACCACAATGGCTTCTTACCAAAGGCATTGACATGTAGTAAAATCTAATTGTTTTCTGCTCATTTTTCAGGCTGTTTCCTTCTAATGGCATCAGTAATCTAATGGCGCCAGTTCGATTCCAATCAGAGTCGTAACACATTTTGAAAGGAATCAGCTAATAACCACCGGCTGTTCATTTGTCATTGGGCTATTAATTAATGACACTTTCCAAGGAATAGTCGGCTTTAGTATGTAACAATGTCTACATTCGCTCATTTACACTCATTCGAAATCCACATTCGCCTATATCTTCACAATCTGCGTCTTAAGGATAAATAATTAAATAAGCATGTTTGTGTAAAGTTCCTTGTTCACTGTTTAACCCTCAGGAATAAACTCTTAGTGAATTAAACCGTTGTAATAAAAAAATGCTTAATTTTGTACAAGTGAAAATTTTCCCTCCTTGGTGATGTTGGTTTCCATTCAGAGGACTGACATTTTTTTATTGTTATACAGGAAACACCATGCTTCGTCACGAGAAACAATGTTCTTTTTAAAAAATCAGAATCTGGTTCAGGCCCAATCAATAAACTCACCATCTGTAGTCATCCATTGTTTTTAACTCGATGCGTATTCAAATGGTAATGAAGAATATGGTGTGGATACGGCATGTGATATATTAACCTCAGATGCAATTTCAACAATGATTATTATTCTACTTGCATTAACAGTTTGCCAAATTCGCCCAATGTTGTCATCTACGAATGCAGTCAAAGGGCGTTCACTAAGAAGGTCTTCAATGTTTATGTGACTTTCACGAAAACTTTTGTGCCATTCGTAAGCTTGGCTTTTCTTCATCAGCTCATCTCCATACGCTTGAATTAACATTTTAAGTTTCTCGGAAGGTGACTTTTGAAGCTAAACCAAAATTCAATGTTTAAATTAAATGCTATTTTCAAAAAGCAACAATGTAAACACCCAAACACACGGAAAAACAAAATTCCCATTTGCAACCATGCTATGTCTCTCTGGACATCGATTCTGAGAACTTTTTGGCTACCTCATGCTTTTTACTGAAATTGCACACTTCTCCCAAGCACACACATACAATACTGCTGATGTTTTTCAGTGTTCTTAAAACCCAGTGTTCAGTGTTTTAAGAACTCCCTGCATTACATTCTCAGATCCATCCAAGAGAATCCCCTTAATACACTTGCAGAGGATACAATATTTGTGAAAAAAATCATTATTCTTTATCATTATCATTATTCCCTGGTTTAGACCGGAAAAAAAGGCAAATGGAACCTGAATTCCATTTGGATCAAAACAGGCCTTTGTGAATAGGGAAAGATTCCTTTTAATTATAATTACATTAAGGACCTTGGTAACTAAAGCACAATTCCTAGGAATAAATACAAAGACAAGCTGAGTAAACATTCTTGTAACTCTACATCAAAGATAATTGTAGTTTTACTCAAGTCATTTACAATTTTGCTATTATCATCATTTGATAAGTAACCCCACTGGCAGTATCAACTATTCAAAGCCTCAATATAGATAACAAGGTGTTCATAAACTAAAATTCGCCGGCTCAGTGGCTGAGGCTTTACACTGCAGAGGGCTGATCCAAGGTTGGAATCGCCAACTGAGCTAACAGTTGGTACTTCAATCGTTGAATAAAGTTCCTTCAAGGCCTGCAGACCCATATGAACTGGCGAGTGGTTTTTAGAAAAAAATTGCTGTCTGACTGAATTAGATAGTTTATACACAATTAATAAAATATTTTCAAGTGTTTTATACTGCCAGTATGAAAATATTGTAGTACAAACCTTGTTATATCGTTTTAACCTTGGATGACCTAATAGTGGGCACACACCTGAGCTTCAGTGTTCACTACTATTATCTTACCCAAGTTTATTAATTGTTCATTTTTTAAGTATTTGAGGTTTTCTTAATACATTTTGCAACCTCTTAGTGGTTGGTTAGCTTTAGCTGTATAATAGCTTACTAATAGAAAGGAAAAACAATATTTACTTTGTCTTATTTTGTAGACTTAAGCGGCTGGTGTCATTACTAGTAATTAAAGCTTCCAGTAACGACCGTGTCAAGGTGTTATTTACATCACCGAAGGTTTTGCCCATGGCATGGCTTCCTCAGTGGTATCTTTGAGCTGGATGGTATCTCAGTGGAGTCTTAGAAATACCAATTAGGATGCCAAATCACTTATCATCATTAAGATACAGATTATCAAGATATGTGCAAATATGAGTAGATGAACGAGTGTAGTCATTGTTACTAACTAAGGTCGACTGTACCTAAGAAAGAGCTATTTATTAAAAGCCCAATAACTAGGGCAACTAAGGGACCTACAGCTTTACATTGAATCAGAACCACATAATGTTGGTCTGATTTTCAGCTAACTGACAAGCCTGGCACTTAGTTCTCTTCCTAACATAACATCTGAACCTTGAGTACAATCACAACATGGGGGAAACATTTGGTATTGCAAATATTGTAAATAACACCTTGACGTGGTCATTACCAGAAGCTTAAGTAACATTTACTTTTATTTTTATTGGTCTTTTTGTTAATAAACACTTAATATAGGTGATATGTAACAAAAACCGTTTGATTTTATTTTGTAGAAGAAGTAACATCTATTAAAAAACTGAAATTCAAAATTGTTAAACGTCCCAAAACAACTGTTCCCAGTCAGCATATATTGTAATGAAAAACCAGGGACAATAACGGTTTTCTATAAAGTTGGGTTTCCCTATTTTAGCCTTTAATATTCTATGCTTTTTGTTTAACAGCCCAAAGCGATAGTGCCCCTTGCATTGGTCGGTAGCGTAGTTGGTTCAATCCCAGCTTCATGTGCTAAAGGTTCTCAGTTCGATCCCAATCAGAGTCATAATACATTTTGAGAAGGATCAGCTGATAACCTCCGGCTGTTCATTTGTCATTGGGCTATTAATTAATGATACTTTCTAAGGAATAGTCGGCCTTAGTTTGTAACAATGACTACATTCGCTCATCTACACTCATTCGAAATCCATATTCGCCCATATCTTGACGATCGGCGTCTTATGAATAAATAAAATAAATAAAAAATAAATAAATTAATTAATTAATAATAATAATAAATCATGTATTCCCACAGTTATTTACAGATCCAACAAAAATGATTTTTTTGGAAAAAATATACATTTACCAACTTCCAGTAACTGGTAATAGTTAAACATATAAGAGAATAGATAAATGTCTCTTTTGGTGAATCTTCTATTAATGCACTTAACTTAAGCGTCCATTGTAGAGCATGTGCCAAATACCAATAATAAATACATAAACGAAAATTGGTTCTAGAATATAATATTTGAAATAATTAAAAATAATGCAATAATAAACTAACAACAATGTTTATAATAATATATAAAAATTACAATCGATACAAAAAATATCCTGCTTAAATTAGATTACTTCCTAGACCTTCAACGTAGGTTTCTCAGAGTGTAGGCTTAAAATTAAACATTATTTTCAGAGAGTTTAATAAAATACACGCTTAACTCTGTTCAGTCCTTAAGGGTGATTTTTTTAAAATGGCAACTCATGCAGCTAGAAGATCGTGTTAGTGACAATCCAGCTACCAAAGTCTAGTTTAGCGATATAGGGTATAAATCTGCAGATATACTGCAGACATCATTGGCTGTGATAGCTATTCAAAATGTCTTTCAAAGTAATAATGATAAATATTTATTCTAAGCAATACATGCATAGATCTTTATACTTCCCTCTATGCGGATACTACTGTTTCTTAAAATTTGGTCAACGTGAAATTTAATTCAATATAAATATGAGGGTTACACACAGAAGAAATACACCTTGGAAATTACTGCAACCAGTGTGTTACATAGGCCTACTATTATTGAAAATTATGTATATAACTTATTCTTATATATGAGACGCCGACACAACGTTGTTGGTATTTTAAGGCGAATATGAATGGTTATATGAGTGTGGATGAGTGTAGTCTGGTTACTATCTGAGTTCGACTGTTCCTCAGAAAGGACAATTTATTAATAGCCCAACAGCCAGGGCTTTTTTCCAATTCAATTAAAATATTCTTTATTCAAAGTTTGCATAGTATACTAAGAATAGTGTCATATGATATTATGATAATATAAATTTTACCTTAAAAACTATTAAACCTTATTAAACTATATTATTAAACTATTAAACCTTAGAACTAGAATATGTTCTTCTAAAGGTCTACAATTTTGTAATACTGTATAACAATGTTATGTTTTTCAAAATTACAACATTATTACTATCTACAATTATACTATTATTTAGCTGTCTCAAATACCTCATCTGTTGTATATGGAGCGATATTGATTAAGTACTTTTTTAATTCTTTCTTAAATACTTCATTTGATTGGATGTTTTTTAATTTACAAGGAAGCATTTGCAGAAATTTTTGACCAGAGTAGCTTGTCATTTTTTTATAAAATTCTAGATTGTGTCGTTGTGTGATGAGACCCTTACCCCTGGTATTGTGTCCATGAGAAGAGTGCTCCTTGCCATGTTCTTTTATGTACATAATAGAGTTTAAAATGTAGAGTCCATACACGGTTAATATATTTAATGTTTTAAAGTGAGATTTGACTGAGTCAAGAGGTTTTAATCCAATAATTATTCTTATTGATTTTTTTTGTAAAACTAAAATTTTTTTGAGATTTTTATTGGATGTATTTCCATATAAGGAGATGCCATACGAAATATGTGAATGAATGTACGAAAAGTAAATCAGTTTCAATGTTTGCTGACTGCAAAGGCTGTACATTCTTTTTAATGCATAGAGGCCTGAATTTATTTTAGTGCAAATATTTTCAACATGTCTATTCCATGATAAGGTTTGGTCCAAAACTAATCCTAAAAATGTTGTCTCATCTATTTGTTTGATTTTATTTGTTCCTAAATAAATGTTTGGGTCTATTTTATTTTTATTATTTATTGTAGTGAAGACCATAAAGTTGGTTTTGCTTGTATTTAAATATAAATTTTGATTGAGTAGATGCTGTTCAATTTTAGCGAGATTAATAAATGATGTCACCTCTATTTCTTCGACTGAACTACCAGCAATTTTTAAATTTGTATTGTCTGCATATAGGCACATTTTTGCTTTGGGTACTTGAGATGTTATGTTTGGGATCTCATTTATGTAACATAAGAAAAGTAGAGGTCCCAATATGGAACCTTGAGGAACTCCAAATTTACAAAGTTCAATCTTAGACCGAGCTACTGTTAGCCATTCTTTATCTTGATATGAAATCTCAACAAACTGACTTCTCCCTGTGAGGTAAGATTCAAACCACTTGAGTTCTTTGCCTTTTACACCCATATTATCAAGTTTTGCAAGTAATGTTGTATGGTCAACTCTATCAAAAGCTTTTGATATGTTCATTGTTATACCAACTACATGCTCCCTTCTATCTATAGAATCTATCAATGACTCTACAAAATCTGTTGCAGCTGTAATTGTGGACAGGCCGGAGCGAAAACCATGTTGTTCATTATTAATTAATTTGTTTTCTTCTAAATATAATGTGAATCTACTACACATGGCTTTTTCATATATTTTTGATATTATGGGGAGCAGCGATATGGGGCGGTAGTTTTGTACTTCCTGAGTAGATCCTTTTTTGAAAACTGGAATTATTTTTGATATTTTTAGATTGCAGGGAAATATACTTATTAATTTCCATATTTAAAGAATCCGGACAAAGTGGTCTCCACAAGTTAGAAAGAAGAAGAAGATTTACAAAATCAGGCTTATACAACTTAACAAAATGTGTAAAAGACATAAAATGGAATTTAAATAATACAAATTCATCCCAAAAAAACTTTGATATATTTTTTTCTCTGTTCAAATTAAACTTCGATAGTCACTTTCCGTTAAAAACAGTAAAAACAAAAACCTTAACAAATTCGAAATGCACAAACAAAAATTGGATTACAACCGGAATTTGTATCTCAAGTAGGCGTAAACGAGAATTGCATACTTTAGCAAAAACTTCAAAAGATCAAATATTTTTAAATTATGTAAAGTTGTACAAAAAAATTTTTAGAAAGGTCTGTGGTACTGCCAAAAGAATTGCAAATAGTAAATATATAGCAAATGCTGAAAATAAAGCAGCTTGGAATGTAGTCAAGTCTATATTAGGATTACAACAAAATGTGACAAATGTAGTATTTGAACAGGTTAACTTTATGGATGAGGAAATTACCAATGGAAATGAAATTGCTTTTAAGTTAAATAAAATGTTCATCAATGTTGGATGTAAATCAAACAACTTAATTTCAATAGAAGTTGCTAGGAAGTTTCTAACAAAACGGGAAGAAGTGTCAAACCATAAATTTGAATTTAGTTTTGTTACAATAAATCAGATAAATGGAGTAATAGCAAATTTAAAAAACAAAAAATCAGTTGGGTGGGATGAGATTCCTGTGCAGGTTCTGAAAAATACTGCAGGTTATATTTCACAGCCTTTGACGTTTCTAATCAATCAGTGCTTCTATGAGGGAGTTTTCCCAAGTCAATTAAAATATGCAAACGTAATACCAATCCATAAAAAATACAATAAAAATAACCCCGATAACTATAGGCCTGTGTCAGTATTATCAGTTCTATCAAAAGTATTTGAAAAAGTTGCTCTCAATCAGTTAAGTACATTTCTCAACAATAATAATATAATTTGTAAAAATCAGTATGGTTTTCGACCGGGGTATAGTACAATTGATGCAGCCACAGAATTAATCAACCATATTACAGAGGGGCTGGACAAGTCTAAGAGCACCGCAGGTGTTTTTTGTGACTTGTCAAAAGCATTTGACTTTGTTAATCATGACATTCTAATTGAGAAATTGAAATTTTATGGAATCAACAATGGAGCTCTAAATTGGTTAAAATCATACCTGACAAATAGAAAACAACGAGTCATTATAAACAAAACAGATGGTAAATATATGTCAGATTGGAATGAGAATATAAATAGAGTTCCTCAAGGTTCGCTGCTAGGTCCATTATTATTCATTCTATACATCAATGATTTATCTTTAAATATTAACCATGCTGAAGTATTTTTATATGCAGATGACACCTCAATTCTATTGAAATGTTCAAATGATAATGAATTAAAGAAAGCAGTGGAAAGAGTTTTACATGAAATAAAGCAGTGGTTTGATATAAATGGACTTAAATTAAATAAGGAAAAAAACTGAAATAATAAAATTTCAAACACAACATAACAAATGCCCTTTTAGTAATTCCATTACCATCGATGACAACATCATAACTATCAAAGACATGGTGAAGTTTTTGGGGTTAATCATTGATCAAAACGTCACATGGAGACCCCTAATAGAAGCACTGAGTAAAAGATTAAGTTCCTTATGTTTCCAAATGTATATTCTGAGAGGAACTGTGGAGCTGAATGTTAGAATGACAGTGTATCATGCTTGCTTTGGTTCCCTGCTCCAGTATGGTCTTGAACTATGGGGTAGCTCAACCGATATTCTTAAGATTTTTAAAATTCAGAAGACGTACATTCGAACAATGCTTTTTATGGACCATAACCAATCATGCAGATCTGTATTCAAAGAGCTGAATGTTCTAACACTTCCTTCCATGTATATTTTCAAATGTTTATTATTTGTACATAAAAATAAAGATTTAATTATAAATAAACAGCACAGCCATATTTACAACACAAGATTCAGAGAACAACTCCAATATCCAATTCATAGGCTAAAACTATTTGAAAATTCCCCTCATTACATTGGTCTTAAGTATTACAATAAAATTCCGTCTAATCTAAAAATCCTAAATATTATTAAGTTTAAAAAAATTGTTAAAAACTTCCTGATTCAGAAAGAATATTATGATGTAGAAGTGATAACTCTTTGATCGTTGATATGTAATTTTAGAATAAGTTTTAGGATAGTTTTAGTTTTTAGGACATTGACTCTTCACCTGTTTACTTACAAATAAAATTTTGTAAAATTATGTAAACGTTATGTGAAATAAAATAAAATAAAAATAAAATATGCCTGTGACAAACGAAGAATTAACTAAATGTGTAATAAACTTAAAACAATGTTGGCCATAGACAATGTTTACCCTTCATAATATTAATGGCTACGTTGCATATGTTTGTTATAAAATGTATAAAAAAGAGCTATTTACTGTAAATTTGCTTATATTATTTGGTATCACCATATTTACAATGAAATGGGTTGGGCTAATATTGAATAAATAAAATACAAAAAAAGACATTTTTTTTCGTAACATGTATCATTTTGAAATTTTCTTCAGAAATTGTGAAAAGAGGAGAGGGTACCCCCTGGAAACAATGTGATAGTAAAATAAGAAATGTGAAATAGCCTAAATACTCCACATTTTATCTAGTTTCAGGAAATATACACATTATTTATACCACATAGGCGTAAATAAAGGTACTGTACCATGAAAACTGCTAACACTACAAAGAGCTAACAATTGGTTACCATGGAAACAAAAATATTCAAAAATGTTGAATTTATAAATACTACATAGGTCATACATATTTATTTCAGGTTTGGTTAAAGGGCACTAGACCAAGAATTCAGGAATTAGTATATTCATTTGGAGATATGACATCAACAAAATTATCTTAGAAGAGAAGACCACTAACACCACAGTAATAGTAGACAAATACAAAAAAACACATTTTATGCATATATTTTCTATACCGCTGGCACTTTCTTCAGGTGAGTAGAGAGAAGAGAAGAGAGAGAGAGAGGAGAGGGGACGGGGGAGAGACTCGACATGTAATTCTATCGTATTTGTCTACTACTACTGTGGTGTTAGTGTACTTGTCTTCTAAGGTAAGTTTGCTGATGTCTTATCTATCCTAATGCATATACTAACATATACATACATAGTACTGGGAAACCGAGCTTTGCTCAGTTGAATTTTGCAAACTGAACAGGTAGACAAAAGTTGTTCGAAATTTGCCACCATTCCGTGAAAAATACCAACCACGACTTTTCGATTTGGTAAAACCTAAATCTTTTTCGTAAACGAAACGTGATTAGTATTTTTCACGCAATGATGGCAAATGTTGAACAACTTTTGTCTTCCTCCTATGATACTCCATCATTAATAAGTTTCAAAAATGAAGTTTAAGAGGTAGCATCCATATCTCCCAGATTTCCTGAGGATTGTTTATTATTGCTCTACCTTGTAGGTTTAAATAAAATTTCATTTCGGAGGTCTTCCGCATTTATCTTTAGCCCTCCGGGCTTTAAGAGTGACATGCAAAACTGCATTCCTATCCATTCATGGGATTGGTAAAGAGGGTGGAGTGGTTTGTAAAAAGCCTTAAAGAAACTGGCAAAGTCCTAAGAACAAGAAAGGAAAACATGAAAATAGACCTTGGAAAATACCAGAAGAAACTTAGGCTCTAATGAAAACACATATATCATCATTTTCCTCTATAAATAGTCACTATGGAATAAAAGATTCTAAAAGAAAATATTTGGATTAAAGTCTCAATGTAAGTAAAATGTTTAATCTATTTAAGATGAAATATCCTGATAGTAAAAAGTCTTATGAAATTTACCAAACTGTTTTCAATACAGATTTCAATATAGGGTTTCGGTTATTCAAGAATTGACATCTGTTCTTACTGTGACAAAAAACAGGTAGAGATAAAAGCATTAACGTTAGAACTGAACAACAGTTCCACAGATGATAAGTCAAATTTAGATTACGATTCGAAAAATCTCAAAGTAGAGCTTGAAGTTCATCTGAGAAGAGTTGAAAGTTTTTATAAAAAGAAATCTAATGCTAGAAAGGAATGTAAACATAACAAAGAGAAACAGACTGTTTGCACGGATAATGGGCGAAACTTGGCAATGCCTAACGTGATTTGTATTACAAGAGGCAATTGTCTCTTTCAAACAGGGATAGCTTTTTTACCTTTACCCGTAAACACGAGGAAAGAAGGAGTGTAAATGA
>JAQJVL010006898.1:0-26610 GCA_035578905.1 Stictocephala bisonia | reverse complement strand
TAATGACCTTTTTGTTTAATCCTTATTACATTATCATTCTTTCTATGACCTAACCACTCTTTCCTCTTGTTTTAATGCAATTAACTTACAAATTAAACCATTTATTTCTTGAATATGCGCCTGTCTAACGAACACTTTGTGCTATACCGTGCTTTAAGAGTGCCTTTTACTGCGACAATAGATTTTGTTTTCTATTTTAGCCTAACCTTTCTGCTTAAGATTTTACATTTTAATTTTTTAATCAATTATATTCTGTGTTACGTTATACTTATGGAGTTTTACTAATTATTTTGTAACATTCAAACGTATATATATATATATTCCTATTTTTTATGCGCTTCTTAGTATTATATTTAGGAAGGGTGTACTATTATTCTGATAACCTTCATTTGCCTTCACTTCTTTAGTTTTATAGACTGATTTATAAGTGATAAATTAATTTAGAACATAGAAATTAATTATTAGCATAAAAATAGGTTAAATTAGATATTTATCGTTAGTATATAATAAGAAATATGAATAATCTTAACTTCACTGATACTAGTCTCATTTTATTCATTGTTTCGTCTGGTCAGTTTAATCCCAAAACAATCTTCTCAGTTGTGTATATAGAATTACTTGTTGTGATTGTTTCCTGCAAAAACAATCTACGAAGTGCCTTAGAGTATACCTTTTGGAAACCCCCATTTCTAGTATTCCTCTAATCCACTTTCTCTTGGGAAATCTTCAGTATGCATATTTGTGTAAAATATTGCACTTAAAATTTCGATTAAAAAAGATATTTATGAAAACTAACTTTTTAAGGAACACATTTTGCTTTAGTTTGTTTTCATATATTACTATCTGACAATATCCGTACTTATGACTCAAAATGATTTGCTTGCAAATCTATGACATATATCATACAACTTTTAACCAATCAGGGGTAAGTTTGACGTAGAAATCCAATTACAACTTTTCTCGTTTTGTCAGATAATAGTTTTTATCTTGATTCATTTAGATTGGTGGCTCTTGAGAGTATACTTTATATTCTATAATACTTTGTATATTCTGTAAACACATTGTCTTATTTGAGATTAAAACTCTTTTAGAGTCTATTATGATATGTTTTCACTTAATTATGAGGTAAATAATAGAACAATCACTTTAAAAACAAAATGTATGTATCACATGGATTTGTTAGAATCTGTAAAATAACTTAAGGGTGTTCGTCCGAGCGCCCAGTTTAGTGCACAAAAAGAAATTAAGTTCTAGATTTAGTTATCGCAACTGTCACTAAGAGTAGAAAAGATCCTGACTCACTAACGAACAAGCAGTGTATTCCCCTTCACTCTCTACTCCTAATAGCCCCCACCCCACAAATTCGACAGATGGGCATAGCTCTTCATTTTATAGTAAACTCTAGCAATAAATTGTGTATATATATATATATATATATATATATATATATATATATATATATATATATATATATATATATATATATATATATATTATTAATCTGCTTTGTTTAGGCAAACAGGATTTTACATATTTCAACCTAAAAGTTGAATAAATATAATTTATAGAAAAATAGTTGGTAACATATACTTTTTTAGATCTACTACATACTAGGTTGTAACATATCTCAAAATGTTAATAAAATATATCAAACGGTGTGTAAATGAGTTATGCACCAAAAAGGCCAAATTAGTCACTTTGGGTACCATATCTCCATAAAGATTTCGTTTTAGAATGTTTTCCCGTAACACATTTATTACTTACATATATATTAAAAATTTTATTTAAAAAATCTCAAAAATAATGTTCGATCGAACACCCTTAATACGGTATTTATTGGAACTTTTAAATAGGGAGATAGTTCCATTAAAAGTGTGAACAGAACAATGGACCGGATGACAGCCATAATGAAACCAACTATAAATGAAACGTGCTGTGTGGGAGACAAACGTGAGCTTGGTCTGATAAACTTTGTAATAGTTATATTTAGACTTGGTGTTGAGGTGGTAGTGGGGTATGCAAATAGGGGTATAGGAGTGAAAAAATTGCGTACATTCAATGTTGTACCTTTAAGACTCGCATTTTTAAACCTTTAAATTTCATTTTTGATGTTGAGTATGGAGCTGTATTGGTTTTTATTCATAGAATTGTTAAATTAAACACTATTTTAGACCAATATTTATAGCTTTATTCGTGAGTCCTTTCGAAAGCAAGACAATCATCGATAGACAGATAATAAATATTAAATACAAAAAAGCAAATACTTTGTGATGTGTCTAACGATGATTGCCTTGCTATTGAAAGGTCTTAAAAAAATTTATAAATATTGGTTAAAATTGTGTTTATTTATCAATTATATATTTTAATTTCATGTTTAATTAAAGTAATTTTTAAATATTACCTGACATACCCTGCGAAACATGTTTAATGTTTAATGTATTGAAGTTTACAGTAAAACACTACATTGCTAGGCGGGTTATTTACTAAAATAAAAGAGATCGAAACCAACAATTTTTAACATATTCTTTTTTACTGTTCCTGGCAATCACTATCACACATGAATTTCATCTATTTCATAATGCACAGAATTTTTTTTCTCAGTTTTGATGTGTCTACACCACATCATTTTGTGGGAACGAATATCACAGATTACTCAAAATAGTGTCCAGGCTCATTCATGTTAGTTTTTACTCTTTCTTATAAACTAACCAGCAATCGTATAGAGTACACATCAAATAATGTCCAACTGCTTAAAATCTCAAAAATATTAAGTCTAGAGCTATGGAATATCTAGAGCTACCTTGCGTACGACCCTTAACCAGAATACCTATATTTGTCTGATTTACCACAACTACACCGAACAGATCGTGACTTGCATATAATATATTTGGTGGATGTTTAAGCAGTGGAGGGGAAACGTTCTACCGCTCCACCAGCGTACACCGCTAACTTCGACCTTCAAGCTCCTGACTGTGCTCCCCTTCCACAACGATGTTATTTGTACAAAATAAATGTGTTACTAAGTACATCTCATTGTTATTTACTGTCTACAATATATTTATTGCATTGTTGTCTTGTTAACTGTAATTTGAAAACGAAATAATCATTTTATGATATATTTCTAAGCTTTTTTAGTTAGTGTTTATAAAACCAATGAATGGTCACTACTAACGATAGTCAGGGCTTGGTACTGCGCAACCAGCTTGCAACCAACCCTCTTTTTCTATGACAACGAGTTTTGGTTTGTTGACAAAAAATAGTGGTGGAAGAGTTATTCTCACTCTTACTTCCTCCTTTTAGTGCGCCTCTGTATGTAAAAGTGTGTTGTAAAGTCTGTAAAAACTATCGCTAGTTTTTAAAATTTTCTCTGAATTCCTTTGCTAATATTATAACATTACTCTGGTGTCGTGGCGTTATTATATTTCATCAATAACCCTTAACTTAACTGTGATATTATAGTTTGCATAAGATGATTTTCACATATCAAACAGCCTCCATTATAGAATGATAACATAAACAAAGAAAGGGCTGTCGTACAACCATAGATCAAAGACCATCAATTATTAGTATATTGTTTTTGATTATAAGTTAATCGATAAATAAATATCAAAAGACAAATCCATTGAAAGAATAAAACTCAAGTAAATATATTTATACTGAAATACAGACAGTAAATCTGACGAGACATCACATCTTCTAAAGAATGCGATCAGTTTAACTCTAATCCTATCAGACATTAACAAGAAAAGATCTAAATCCCTTCTCTTTTCTGAGAATAGATAGACTTACCTGTCACTGTAATTGAATGATCCATCAATTTGTTGGAGCTTAACAAAAATTCTTTTAATGTACTTTACTGAGAACATAGTCAACACTATTTTATTTAGGAGTAAACATACAAAATTAAAAAACATTTTCAGTAAATACATTTACAAAACAGAACTATAGTTATATACTGCTTCTTAACACAGTTATTGAGCATTTGAAACATTTTGAAAGCCTTAGACAAGTGTTTGTCTAAGAAACGCAGGAGGACATTTTTTCCACAACCTCTACATTTCATGTTTCATTCAGTAATTTGAGCTTTTTCATTCGAATTAGTTATATTTATAGTTCTGTTGAAAGCAGTTTGCCTTCATAAGTTTGAATAATTCAAATCAGAAGCCTTACTCTTGAATGATAACCAGTAGTAGATAATAAGGGACAGTTTCGCACCACTAGTAGGGAAAATAGGTTGTAGCGAGGCTCCCTTTTTTTGGCCTCTGATTGGTCGAGAGCGGTCACGTGACCAGATCTAATATGGTGGCACAGTGGTACCAACCCCCCCTCCCCCCTAAATTTTCCTCAAATTCCCAAATTTCCCTCGAATTTCCCGAATTTCCCTCACTTTTCTCGATTTCCCCCCACATTTCCCACACTTTTCCCTAATTTCCCCCAAATTACCCCCCAAATTCCTAAATTTCCCACACATTTCCCTCAAATTTCCCGATTTCCCCCACATTACCCTCACTTTTCCCACATTTCCCCCCAAATTCCCTTGTTATACTATATAAAATACACTCTTAGCCTTGTTATACTATATAAAATGAACTTTTTTCAAGATGGCGACCGGATCCAATATGAAGTCTTTTCCCTCCCGCACGACCCGTTATCGGTGGGAAAATTCCCTTCTCAAAATTCCCTCCAAATTCCCTCACCAAAAAGATGGCGACCTTTCCCTTGTTATACTATAGAAAATGTACTCTGTTATACTATAAAAAATGTAAAAAGGTGACTTTCTTTACACTATAATAAATGGCTACCTTCGTACACGTCGTCTGCTGGTCGGGCGCGCATGCGCGTTGTTACTCTACTCATATATTCACTATAATAAAATTAATATTTCATATATACACTATAACAAACGCATTATGGCTGACGCAATCGCAGCGCCCCTAGCAGCAATGTCATGCTCTCGACCCGATCGCAGCACACCTGGTGGCAATGCCGTGCTGTCAACCCGATCGCAGCGCCCCAAGCAGCAATGCCGTGCTCTCGACCCGATCGCAGCGCACCTAGCGACCACACCGGTGCGCGGGTGGTGAATACCGCAGGGACTTGCTACTCTGTGGCAATATACACCATAACAAACACAATATTTCACATATACATATCGTTTGTATGTATGTACCTCGATATATCGAATTCCTTGATATATCGAATTGTTTGAATTCCCCTTGAATTTCCCTATCTCTACAATGTTAATTTTACCTCTATATATCGAAGTAATTGCGGTACAAACCTCGATATAACGAATTATAGTGGCATCTAAACCTGACAAATCACCTCTATATATCGAAGTTTTGAACGAAAAACCTCTGTATATCGAAGTTCAGATACAGAATATTTTTTCGTATTTCGTCACTTTTCACGTTTCAACCTGAAACCCCCTCTCCTCCGTCCTTTGTTTACCTGTTTATACTGTACAGTAGATCAGTGTTGTTTTGGCATTTGAAGAGTGTGATCGCGCTTTATTTTACAGTCAATGATAAAATCCGTCAGTGTGATTTGTATGTGTTTTAAGTTTTGTTTATTTGTGCGATGGCGAAACGTGAGCGTAAAACTCTGTCATACGCAGAAAAAGTTAAACTTTTAGAAGCAGTAAATGCCGGGAATAAGAAAAACAGTGACATTGCTAAAGAGTTTGGTATACCGGCGAACACGTTGTCAACGATCGTAAAGAATAGGGAAAAATACGAAAATACTGCAACCTCATCTAAGAGACTTAAAGTTCCTGAATTCAGCGACGTTGAAAATTGTATTTTGCAGTGGCTCAAACAATGCCGCAACAAGAACTTGCCCATAAGTGGGCCAGTTCTTCAGGAAAAGGCAACTGAATTTGCTAAACAACTGGACAAACCAAACTTCCGAGCTAGCAATGGCTGGCTCCAGAACTTTAAAAAAGAAATGAAATTGTGTTCAAAAGAGTGACAGGTGAAAGCGCGAGTGTAGACAGTCAGGTGTGCACAGAGTGGGCTGATAAACTGCCTGGTTTAACAGAGGGATACCGACCAGATGAAATTTTCAATGCGGATGAAACCGGACTTTTTTTCAGTGTTTACCAGATAAGACTTTGACATTAAAAGGAGACGAATGCCATGGTGGTAAAAACAGCAAACAAAGAGTGACAATACTTCTTGGAGCGAATCAAACTGGATCTGCCAAACCCAAACCATTAATGATTGGAAAGGCCAAAAATCCGCGTTGTTTCAAAGGTATTAAAAGTTTGCCCATGGATTACACCTCAAATCAAAAATCTTGGATGAAATCTGAAATATTTTCCAAATGAATATCTGACCTGAACAAAGAAATGAAAAAAAAGAAGAAGAAAATTCTTCTGTTTATTGACAATTGCTCGGCCCATGGAGACATCCCGAAGCTTAAAAACATAAAGATTGAATTTTTACCACCTAACACTACATCTAAACTTCAGCACTTAGATCAGGGCATAATTAACAACTTTAAAGTCTTTTATCGAAAGGATGTTGTGCGCCGGTTTCTCAATGATATTGAAAACCAGAGCCCTACAATAATCAGTATTCTGGATGCAATGTGGATGGCTTCTAAAGCTTGGAACAACGTAACAGAACAGACGATCAAGAATTGCTTCAAAAAAAGTGGCTTTGTACAGAAGGAAAATGATGAAGAAGACTGCAGAGTTGTTCAGCCTATCCATGGAAGTGAAAACCCTGAACGATGGAACACAGTAATAGAAGCCCTAAACATCGAAGGAATAACTTTTGAAGATTTTGTAGATTTTGATAACGACCTGGCTACAAGCGGTGAATTGAGTGACACAGACATTGTCTCATCCGTTTCTCAAAACGCCCCTATGGAAGAAGATGCAGGTGACAGCGGCGAGGATGTTGTAGACGAAGACAGCGAGGCAGAGGGTGGACCCAGACCCCACCCTTCGTAATGCGTGATGTGCTGTGGACGTACTGCGGAAATTTCTCCAAAAGAAGACGGTTATGAGTGAACCGGTAATTCAATCGATCTCTATATTGGATGATGCACTTGATAAAGTATCATTCACAGGTAGACAAACAACCGTTTCGGAATATTTTAAAAGTAATGTTTAGTTTTCTGATTTTGTTAGTGAGCTAAAATATCACACTCTAAAAAGTTCAGTTCTTTTATATATTTTATTCAAAGTTATTTTTTGTGTAAAGAAAGAAACTTTTTTTACAGTACGTACTGTATTTGTAATTAAGAAATAAATGTTATTCCTTATATGCAATGAGTTTTATTTTTTTACCACGCAGCTTTTAAAATTGCAGATATTGTACAGTAATAATGGCAGAGTATTTAAGTTCAAACAATATTCTTTGCAACAAAACATTTTGTGGTGGCAAATGAATGCTTTAACTTTCAGCGCCTTTCAACTTAACGCCTCCAATACACACTATACCAGAGTGTCCGTGTGAGCCTTTATGATAAGAAAGGACTGTACATCCAAAAATAGATTGAGTCTAGACAGTTTGTTTCCTGTCAGTATGCAGTAGAAATAAGGAATGTTTGGTTATCGTAACTTGTAGCAGCTGTTGAGAAAAACCTCTATATATCGAAGTCTGCCTAAAATCCCCTCGTTATATCGAACCTCAATATATCTAAATCCTTGATATAACAAATTTTTCTCTTTCCCCATGAGATTCGTTATATCAAGGCTGCACTGTACACTATAACAAACGCAATGCGTCATATACTCTATGTGGCTGACGCGATCGTAGCGCACCTAGCGGCAAAACTAAGTGCATCCTTTCAGAAACATGGCGCCTTCGGAAGGGAAGTCCCCGTGGGAAAATTCCCTCCCTAAAATTCCCTCAAATTCCCTCATTATACTATAAAAATGCACTCTTAACCTTTCCCATGTCATACTATATAAAATGCAAAAGATGGCGGCCATTTACATATTATGTACTATATAAAATACTTTCATATACTTCCGGCGACCGTCGGCTACCTTCGTACGCGTCGTCTGCTGGTCTGGTGCACACCCAAATGCCACGCTCTGATTGGTTACCTCCCTACTTTACAAGTAATCTTTTTCACACGTACTGTTAGACTACTTATTTAATTTAATTTTGAATTTAATTATTCTGAATTTTTAAAAAATACACTGTTAACATGCGCTCTTACCTTCGTACACTCATCCACGGCTTCCTACACCATTACCTACCTATACTTATCTATCGAATCACAGTTCATCCTCAAGCCCCTACTTAACACTCTAGGCAACCCGCAAAACACGTTTTTAATTAATTATTTACTCAAAAATGAAGGGACAATTCTTTTTATTTAATCTGTATATAATTTGTAATACACTGTTATCCTATCCATTTTGATTAATTTTTTTATTTTATATTAAATACCCTGTTAGCCAACCTTTATTATATAACATTCACTGTTAGCCTAACCATTTAAATTAATTTTGACTTTAACTTTACTGAACTTTTTAAAATACACTATTAACCGAACTGTTAACATGCGCTCTTACCTTCAACTACCATCTACTTCTGGATAACTTCGTATCAAACACACCCGACATCCTCTAAACTTAATACGCTAGCTTAACTTCATACACTTTTACCCTAGGGCCCTCATGCCTAACCGTACTATCCAACTGTACATACGAGGCCTACTCGGGCTTTATCGGTCCGTTATTGGTCACAAGCTTCACATCTTAGTATAATATGTTTCCCTTCATTAACTATCAACTAACAATTTCCCATTATAGCCCACCTCTGTGTGTGTGCACATATTACCTAGGTTACATTACTTACTTTCAGTCACTTTCATTATCAATTCTGTGGACTCCTCCCTTACCTCACTTCCAATCTACGTTCCTATCCAAAACCCATCAGTCCCCCTACATAACGAAACTAGTACACCTACCTTCACTTCCTATACTCAAAAAACCATTTCTTTGTACTATAGTGACACTCAAGGACTAATTCACTACCATTTCACAACCCGTATCTCACTTACTGCCACTGCTCGGTGCACTGGCAGTCCATTAAGTCCAATAGTTCTCGCGCACCACAGGCTGACATTTGAGGTCAGTGTTATATTGTTTGCTATTAATCAGCACCGCAATGGACACTCCACGTGTATATCAAGCACATTTTAACCTTAGAGGTCAAGTTTTTTGATATCAGTCTGAGGCCAGTTAAGTATTATTTCCTTTACACGTTGAACAAATATTACTTTAAATAAAGTTGTTGGTTTCAAATAATTCAATAAACAAATAAACACGAAGTTTTTTAAAGTAATTGTTTCTGTTACAAATCAGTAATCGCTTAATATCGTATGTTTAAACATGAATACTTTACCGATTGAGATTAAAATACAGATTAAACTTTGAAACAGAAAAACACTAATCAATTATATACACTTCAAACATAAAAATTAATAACAACTAAAATTGCAACAATATACTGTCAGAACGTCTTTCCAGAATCAGTTCACTTGCATCTCTCGCTGCAGTGGAACTTTGTTGAACATTTCTAAAAAACCTTTAAAATGTATCGAAAATTACTTAAATGAAATTAATTTGTCTAAAATATTTACCACAGCAACACTTTGAAAATGTAATATTAGACAGTTTCTTTGTACATATGAAGATTTGTACATAACTTAATCGTTTGGTTAGATTTTACTTTGTGTACATTTTAAAATGTAAAAAACCCCATTACATTAGCAGTTTCAATGTACGTATATACAAAGCCTACTAGTAATATTTTGAGTAGTACCACACCGTTACAGGACGTGGCTCGCCACATCAATCTATCGCTTGTGTCACAAAGACGAAACATCAGCTTGCTTCTTATTGTTTAATAGTGATTTTATTTTAATCATAAGGAACTTTGAACTTATTTAAAATACTTATTTATATATAGTTTTCCTCATTCGTGAAAAACTTGTCAGTCTCTGAATTGTTAAGATGTTGCTGAAGATTAAAGATGTGACTTTATGGAAAAACGATATTAACATTGTTTGAAATAAACATTCATCGGTCACTGAGATGCCTGCTATCACCAATATTATTGAATTTATCTGAAAACCATGGCAAGATGATCTGCACAGGAATAAATGGAGCTATCTCTGAAAAACGAACATACAACATAACTTGGCAATAACTTAGTTTATACAAAAAACACATCACGAGAAACCCCCGAAGATTCACTGTACCTAAAATTACCCATAACAAATTATGTCCTTTCTGAAAAGTTACACTAAATACTATACATCCATTAAGTAAAAGAACAGTTTACAACCTATACATGTTGAAATATGATAAATGAAATTTAAAAACACTATTTTTTACTTCATTCACTACTCTGTAAGTGGAATGCTAGTATTAGTTAATTTTCACTATCTTTATTACATACAAATTTAGTTGCTTAATTTTAACAACACGAACATTAATCAAATCACTTGACCATATAAAATAGAAATATACTAGAAACATTGGCATTAGTGTTGTAGTAATTAAGATATTCCATCAGGTAACGTTCACAATGTTATAGTTCACTTTTTAAAAATATTGCTATTCATTCTTTTGTTAATATTTAGTGAACAAATAAATACAATTCATTAGAGCCACATTACTGCCAAGAACAACAACTGGAACAATAAAACAAGTGAACAACAATAGCAACAAAGGTAGATTCACTTCAATATTGGCGTGGTGAATAATTCATTACTTTATAAAAACAAAACGATACATCGATCCACGATTGTTGTTATCCCAACAATTGTTCTAACTCCTATTCCATGGTAATTTTGCGGTGAAGTCATGTGCACAGTTTAATTGCCACCTACCTGTGTGTGACAGGACCAACCAGACTGAGTGTAGAGAACACGCTACCATGGTTGTAGTAGTTTTCAATTAAACCGTAAAACCAACTGCAGTTGTTCTGTCAAAGTATAAAATGTAGTTAGGGGAATCCCTAAATGTCGGACGATAATCTCAACACTTTCAATATAATTGATGTTTCCAATTGTTAGTGAATTTCCTTATCTGTGATTGTGATGTTGGTAGGCTGGCATGACGTTCGTGATGATTGGGAGATTATTAATGGAATTTTAACAATAATTGGACCTATAGGCGTTATGTTTTGATTAAAATGGTGGTATGTTTTGTGTAAATAAAACTATTTTTACAAATGAAAAATGCAAAAAATCTACTTTTATTGTCATTTGTTACATATTTTAATTTTATTAAAATGTAGCATTCCCATGTTTTATTTTAATTTTATTAATAATAAAATGATTTTAAGATGAAACTCCTCAATTTTGTAATCATCACACCACAAACATTAGCTGATTTATGTTGACATCCCCGCTCACATATATACGTACATTTGTATTGATTCATCCATCAATACAAACTCGTACATAATTGGTGACCTACATGTACATCCATATACGAACGGTGATATTAAACCACCCAACCATACACGTACGGTGTTATTGACACAACCATCCACCTATACACGTACGGTGGTATTGACCCACACACCTGCTCACCCACCCATTCACGTACGGTGGTATTAACCAATTCACCCATCCATATACGTACAGTGTTATTGATCAATCTGCCCATACACACACGTACATAATTGATGACCCCCCCTGTCTATCCATATACGAACGGTGGGATTGACCCATCCATACACTTAGGGTGATTTTGACCTACCCATACACATACAGTAGCATTGATCTGACTTTAAACAAACTGACAGTTTAAAAAACTTTCTAAAAGAAGAGCAAATTATGTCCAAAAGTAAGAAAAATCAAAGATACATACAAATTTCAGAAAATTTTACAAACAAATATAATTGTTGGAAAATGTCTCAAATCAAGTAAGAACTACCAACACTACACCCAAACCCCTTAAAATTTAGTTAAAATGTCCATAAATAGGGATATTTGTGTACAGAATATGTTATAATTCCCTAAAAGCATTAAAATGCAGTGTCATAACAATTATATTTGTCCTACACACTAAAAATTCCTTTAAAATACTCTTATAGAACCTTTATAAACTCAGTTTGAGCTCAAAAAACGTACAAAACTGATGTAACACTTGTAAATTAATTGTTTAACCTACATAATTGTTTAGTTGGCTTTGCATTTACTACCATATGACTCCAAACAGTTGACAAAGTGTAAGTAGCCAATAGGAATAAATTCTCTATAAAGTTCACATTTTAGGCCTGATTTTAACTAAACTTGGTACTATTGATCATTTGTGTATTAAACAAATAAACGAATAGTTAGTTGAAATGTGTCTGTTGTAGAAACTTTGGTATTAACAGTAAGAAATTTTGGTTTGTTTTGGCTGTAAAATAATCGATCAGAAAATGTATATACACCACTCCCAGAGAACCAACCACACACCATAAAATCATGACTTAACAGTCCACCCACCTACCAAACACACACAACTCTTGATAGACAAATCACCCTCCCATAAAAAGACTGTTGTCAGACTATCTACTTAACATATAAGAATCTTCATTTACCATTCACCTACTCAACACACACAGTACTCTCGATAGATCACTTAACTACCCATTACACAAAACCTTAGATTTACTCAAAACGTTCATGGAAGACCTACCTACCAAACATACAACTTGACCACCCACTTAGCCAACACACAGTTATCATTACAGACCAACTACCCTCCCAACACATGAGACTATTGAAAGATCACATAATTAAAATACAACACACACACACATACACACACACACACACACACACACACACACACACACACACACACACACACACACACACACACACACACACACACACACACACACACACACACACACACACACACACACACACACACACACACACAAACAAACACACACACACACACACACACACACACACACAAACACACACACACATACACACAAACACACACACACACACAAACACACACAAACAAACACACACACACACACACACACACTAACATAAAAAACATATCAGACCACACACACAAACTCTAAATACAAGATTTTTGACTAACCTCCCAACTAGTAAACACACTGTACCTCTGATATATCAACTAACTCTCCATTGCATTTGACCTTTGAGTTGACCATCTACCTACTCAACACACAAAAGACCAACCACACACTCTACATATAAGACTCTTGGTTGGTCGCCCACCTACTCAACATACAACACCTCTGATACACCATCCACTTGAACATTACATAAAACCTGTGATATTCCACCCAATCACCAAACACACATGACTCTTAATAGACCAATCCACCTACCTCTGCACACACGATTCCTTAGGAAACACTTTACACCCACCACTCATCCTACAGACAAAACTCCTAAAGAACTACCCATCCACCATAAAAACACTATTGCTTCATACAATCATGTTTTAAAATAACATTATTACACTGTAAGATAGGTTTAATATAGCTAAAGACTTAAAATGTTTCGAGACTTAAAATCCACCTACTCAACACACACAGTATCGAGAGTACTGTGTGTGTTGAGTAGGTGGATCGTCAATGAAGATTCGTGTATGTTAAGTAGATAGTCTGACAACAGTCTTTTTATGGGAGGGTGATTCGTCTATCAAGAGTTGTGTGTGTTTGGTAGGTGGGTGGACTGTTAATTCATGATTTTGTGGTGTGTGGTTGGGTCTCTGGGAGTGGTGTATATACATTTTCTGATCGAGTATTTTACAGCCAAAAGAAACCAAAGTATCTTACTGTTAATACCAAAGTTAAGGTCAAATCAATTCTACTGTATGTGTATGGGTAGGTCAAAATCACCCTAAGTGTATGGATGGGTCAATACCACCGTTCGTATATGGATACACGGGGGGTCATCAATTATGTACGTGTGTGTATGGGCAAATGGATCAATATCACTGTACGTATATGGATGGGTGAATTGGTCAATACCACCGTACGTGAATGGGTGGGTGAGCAGGTGTGTGGGTCAATACCACCGTATGTGTATAGGTGGATGGTTGTGTCAATGACACCGTACGTGTATGGTTGGGTGGTTTAATATCACCGTTCGTATATGGATGTACATGTAGGTCACCAATTATGTACGAGTTTGTATTGATGGATGAATCAATACAAATGTACGTATATATGTGATCGGGGTTGTCAACATAAATCAGCTAATGTTTGTGGTGTGATGATTACAAAATTGAGGAGTTTCATCTTAAAATCATTTTATTATTAATAAAATTAAAATAAAACATGGGAATGCTACATTTTAATAAAATTAAAATATGTAACAAATGACAATAAAAGTAGATTTTTTGCATTTTTCATTTGTAAAAATAGTTTTATTTACACAAAACATACCACCATTTTAATCAAAACATAACGCCTATAGGTCCAATTATTGTTAAAATTCCATTAATAATCTCCCAATCATCACGAACGTCATGCCAGCCTACCAACATCACAATCACAGATAAGGAAATTCACTAACAATTGGAAACATCAATTATATTGAAAGTGTTGAGATTATCGTCCGACATTTAGGGATTCCCCTAACTACATTTTATACTTTGACAGAACAACTGCATTTGGTTTTACGGTTTAATTGAAAACTACTACAACCATGGTAGCGTGTTCTCTACACTCAGTCTGGTTGGTCCTGTCACACACAGGTAGGTGGCAATTAAACTGTGCACATGACTTCACCGCAAAATTACCATGGAATAGGAGTTAGAACAATTGTTGGGATAACAACAATCGTGGATCGATGTATCGTTTTGTTTTTATAAAGTAATGAATTATTCACCACGCCAATATTGAAGTGAATCTACCTTTGTTGCTATTGTTGTTCACTTGTTTTATTGTTCCAGTTGTTGTTCTTGGCAGTAATGTGGCTCTAATGAATTGTATTTATTTGTTCACTAAATATTAACAAAAGAATGAATAGCAATATTTTTAAAAAGTGAACTATAACATTGTGAACGTTACCTGATGGAATATCTTAATTACTACAACACTAATGCCAATGTTTCTAGTATATTTCTATTTTATATGGTCAAGTGATTTGATTAATGTTCGTGTTGTTAAAATTAAGCAACTAAATTTGTATGTAATTAATTAACAATTAAATTAAAGATAGTGAAAATTAACTAATACTAGCATTCCACTTACAGAGTAGTGAATGAAGTAAAAAATAGTGTTTTTAAATTTCATTTATCATATTTCAACATGTATAGGTTGTAAACTGTTCGTGTACTTAATGGATGTATAGTATTTAGTGTAACTTTTCAGAAAGGACATAATTTGTTATGGGTAATTTTAGGTACAGTAAATTTTCGGGGGTTTCTCGTGATGTGTTTTTTGTATAAACTAAGTTATTGCCAAGTTATGTTGTATGTTCGTTTTTCAGAGATAGCTCCATTTATTCCTGTGCAGATCATCTTGCCATGGTTTTCAGATAAATTCAATAATATTGGTGATAGCAGGCATCTCAGTGACCGATGAATGTTTATTTCAAACAATGTTAATATCGTTTTTCCATAAAGTCACATCTTTAATCTTCAGCAACATCTTAACAATTCAGAGACTGACAAGTTTATCACTAATGAGGAAAATTATATATAAATAAATATTTTAAATAAGTTAAAAGTTCCTTATGATTAAAATAAAATCACTATTAATCAATAAGAAGCAAGCTGATGTTTCGTCTTTGTGACACAGGCGATAAGATTGATGTGGCGAGCCACGTCCTGTAATGGTGTGGTACTACTCAAAGTATTACTTGTAGGCTTTGTATATACGTACATTGAAACTGCTAATGTAATGGGGCTTTTTACATTTTAAAATGTACACAAAGTAAAATCTAACCAAACGAATAAGTTATGTACAAATCTTCATATGTACAAAGAAACTGTCAAATATTACGTTTTCAAAGTGTTGCTGTGGTAAATATTTTAGACAAATTAATTTGATTTAAGTAATTTTCGATACATTTTAAAGGTTTTTTAGAAATGTTCAACAAAGTTCCACTGCAGCGAGAGATGCAAGTGAACTGATTCTGGAAAGACGTTCTGACAGTATATTGTTGCAATTTTAGTTGTTATTAATTTTTATGTTTGAAGTGTATAGAATTGATTAGTGTTTTTCTGTTTCAAAATTTAATCTGTATTTTAATCTCAATCGGTAAAGTATCCATGTTTACACATACGATATTAAGCGATTACTGATTTGTAACAGAAACAACTACTTTAAAAAACTGTGTTTATTTGTTTATTGAATTATTTGAAACCAACAACTTTATTTAAAGTAATATTTGTTCAACGTGTAAAGGAAATAATACTTAACTGGCCTCAGACTGATATCACAAAACTTGACCTCTAAGGTTATAATGTGCTTGATATACACGTGGAGTGTCCATTGCGGTGCTGATTAATTGCAAACAATATAACACTGACCTCAAATGTCAGCCTGTTGTACCGGGTCATTTGACCGGTACATTTCATTTTTTTTCGTCGTGGTCTGCCGGGCTGCCTGAGATCGCTCGTGCCCAGCGATTCACTTTACTTTGGTGGCCGTTGGCTCGGATTTGGTCATTCCGTGTTCCTGCCTTTGTCTGTCAGGTTGGCCGCCTTCTAGATTGTTCTCTGCGACCAATCGACTAATCATGCACGGCTAGAGACACTAAAACGTAAGTGTTCATTTTGTAATTTCTAATATCTAATCACCCTTTTGGTGAAAATACTTTGTTTAAATAATATTCTGGTTTATTTGTCATTTTCAGGGCATTGTTAAATTTATGTTCTTTGTCGAGATATTTGTTAACCTAGGTTTGAGCCACGTGCTCAATGTTACTTTTTTAACATTAATTGCTTTTCATATCTGGTTTTATATTTAATAGTAGTTATGTATAATGTTTTGTTGAGCCTTTTTTCAGTTGGAGTTACCGATTTACCATATTTTTGTTCATTGACAATAACCTAGCCTATCTGTGTAGTTTAATTTTCAGGTTATAACCTATTGCTTCCGTATCTATAGCCTAGTTTTCAGTTTGTCATTTTTTTTTTTTAGTTCAATACGTCTTTTATAATTTGTTAAATTGTAAGTTGGTTTAAATTATTCATAGCCTAAAGTTAATCTTTCACTGTCTTGTTTGCTCCACTCATGTTCTTGTTTGTCTCTTCATGTTCAGTTTTGTTAAATCATGCACCCTTATATTTATTAGTTGTTATGTATAGTATTTTTGGGTTTGGGCTGTACTGTTTTTAATGTGCTGTGGTTTGGCCTTGCAGTCAAGGGTTATTGAGCAGGACGTTTCCACCCTCAGCATGCCGTCCGGGGATGGTCGACCATCTTCACTGCCCGCCTGGCCTGAGGACCATGTATCGAGGCCATTGACGATCCAGGGGCCCCACCTGCCTCCTTGGGTAGGAGTCTTCTGTCCTCAGGTCAGTGCGTTCCATCTTTTTTTCCCAGTGGCTGAGCTGTGGGTTGCTAGTTTGATAATAAGAAATATAAAGAAAAAAGGAAGAAAAAAAGTGTGTGGAACTATTAAGGACTAGCCTAGGAACTGGCCCTGAACTTGAACAGTGTGATTTATGCAACACAGCCAGGGGGGACCTATATGTTTTTTTTATTTAAAGAAAAAAAAGCTTGTAAAATCCAAAAAGAACTTTTGTGTTAATATTTATTGTTATTAATCTTTATTAGTTTATTCTGTTGTTATATTTTTTTTTAGATTTTAGATTTGTTAGGTCCCTACTGTTAGATCAGGGTATTACTTATTTTTATGTGTTAGGCCTAGTGATATAGTTAGTGTTATTTATTAATTTATTTCGTGAATTGTATTATTGATGTCAGGGGTAATAGAACGGTACCGGGTTATATTTTTTTTTAACTTGTTTAATTTTTTATACTTTCGCCAAAAGGGGATTATGGTTCTTTTACTTAACTTCTAATTCGGAGCTGCCCAGGGATTCCGACTTACTCCCTGGCCTCGGTGGAGTTATGGGATGGTGGGCTAAATTGCCGGGGTATTTGGGGTTATCTAAATTGTTTCTAAATGTTCCCTTTTTAAATTGTTTATAAATTGTCTTACGTTTTAGGTGTCTCAGGCTAAACTGCAGGTAGGCCATGTAGTTGTTAATTTTGGTATTTGTAGCGTTAAGTGTTTTTGTAGCTTTTTGTAATATCTTGTTAATTTTGTGTTTCTTGTTATTTATTTAAGTGCGAATTGTATTGTGGCCTTCTGCCGGCCAGTTTGGCATTTTTGACTTGATATTAAAATTAGTTTTGCTCAGCTGCCGAGTGTTATTTTGACCCTCCAACTGCCACCCGTGATCCCATCGCTTGACTTGTTTTGAGCCATCCCCCAGTTGGCATGCTTTCCAGCTTTGGTGGGGGGGGATGGGTCTCACTGTGGTGCGCGAGAACTATTGGACTGAATGGACTGCCAGTGCACCGAGCAGAGGCAGTAAGTGAGATACGGGTTGTGAAATGGTAGTGAATTAGTCCTTGAGTGTCGCTATAGTACAAAGAAAGGGATTTTTGAGTATAGGAAGTGAAGGTAGGTGTGCTAGTTTCGTTATGTAGGGGGACTGATGGGTTTTGGATAGGAACGTAGATTGGAAGTGAGGTAAGGGAGGAGTCCACAGAATTGATAATGAAAGTGACTGAAAGTAAGTAATGTAACCTAGGTAATATGTGCACACACACAGAGGTGGGCTAAAATAGGAAATTGTTAGTTGATAGTTAATGAAGGGAAACATATTATACTAAGATGTGAATCTTGTGACCAATAACGGACCGATAAAGCCCGAGTAGGCCTCGTATGTACAGTTGGATAGTACGGTTAGGCATGAGGGCCCTAGGGTAAAAGTGTATGAAGTTAAGCTAGCGTATTAGGTTTAGAGGATGTCTGGTGTGTTTGATACGAAGTTACCCAGACGTAGATGGTAGTTGAAGGTAAGAGCGCATGTTAACAGTTCGGTTAATAGTGTATTTTAAAAAGTTCAGTAAAGTTAAAGTCAAAATTAATTTAAATGGGTAGGCTAACAGTGAATGTTATATAATAAAGGTTGGCTAACAGGTAATTTAATATAAAATAAAAAATTAATCAAAATGGATAGGATAACAGTGTATTACAAACTATAAACAGATTAAATAAAAAGAATTGTCCCTTCATTTTTGAATAAATAATTAATTAAAAACGTGTATTGCGGGTTGCCTAGAGTGTTAAGTAGGGACTTGAGGATGAACTGTGATTCGATAGATAAGTATAGGTAGGTAACGGTGTAGGAAGCCGTAGATGAGTGTCCGAAGGTAAGAGCGCATGTTAACAGTGTATTTTTTAAAAATTCAGAACAATTAAATTCAAAATTAAATTAAATAAGTAGTCTAACAGTACGTGTGAAAAAGATTACTTGTAAAGTAGGGAGGTAACCAATCAGAGCGTGGCATTTGGGTGTGTGCCAGACCAGCAGACGACGCGTACGAAGGTAGCCGACGGTCGCTGGAAGTATAAGAAAGTATTTTATATAGTACATATGTAAATGGCCGCCATCTTTTGCATTTTATATAGTATGACATTGGAAAGGTTAAGAGTACATTTTGTATAGTATAACGATGGAATTTGAGGGAATTTTAGGGAGGGAATTTTCCCACGGGGACTTCCCTTCCAAAGGCGCCATGTTTCTGAAAGGATGCGCTTAGATTTCTAAGTTTTGCCGCTAGGTGCGCTACGATCGCGTCAGCCACATAGAGTATATGACGCATTGCGTTTGTTATAGTGTATATGTGAAATATTGTGTTTGTTATGGTGTATGTTGCCACAGAATAGCAAGTCCCTTCGCATTCACCACCCGCGCACCGGGTGTGGTCACTAGGTACTCTGCGATCGGGTCGAGAGCACAGCATTGCTGCTTGGGGCGCTGCGATTGGGTTAACAGCACAACATTGCCACCAGGTGCGCTGCGATCGGGTCGAGAGCATGACATTGCTGCTAGGGGCGCTGCGATCGCGTCAGCTATAATGCGTTTGTTATAGTGTATATATGAAATATTAATTTTGTTATAGTGTATATCTGAGTAGAGTAACAACGCGCATGCGCGCCCGACCAGCAGACGACGCGTACGAAGGTAGCCATTTATTATAGTGTAAAGACAGTCATCTTTTTAAATTTTTTATAGTATAACAGAGTACATTTTCTTTAGTATAACAAGGGAAAGGTCACCATCTTTTTGGTGAGGTGATTTTGAGAAGGGAATTTTCCCACGGGTACCGGGTGTGAGTTGGCGCGGGAAGGAAAAGACGCCATATTGGAACCGGTCGCCATCTTGAAAAAAGTTCATTTTATGTAGTATAACAAGGCTAAGAGTGTATTTTATAAAGTATAACAAGGGACTTTGGGGGGAAATGTGGGAAAAGTGAGGTTAATGTGGGGGAAATTAGGAATTTTGAGGGAAATGTGCGGGAAATTTGGGAATTTGGAGGAAAATTTTGGGGAATTTCGGGAAAAGTGTGGGAAATATGGGGGGAAATCGGGAAAAGTGAGGAAAACTCGGGAAATTTGAGGGACATTTTGGTGGGGGGAGGGGTTGGGTACTACTGCGCCGCGATCTTATATACGGTCACGTGACCGCTCTCGACCAATTAATCAAGAGGTTTTGAAAAGGTGGGCCCGCTAAAAACCTATTTTCCCTACTATTTGGGGGTTGTAAACTGCCCCTTTTTATCAAACTCCCAGTTTTATTGAACGCTTTTTTTGCATTTAAACTTAGAAATGCAGATTTGGGGTTTTATGCTCGTCAACAAATAAAAAACCCAAATTTGAAAAGGGAAAACCCCTTCACTTCATTAAATCCCTTTATACGAAAAATCTTTGGTTTTTAATAAAAGCTTAAAGAGACTTAGTATGATATAAAATTTAAGATGGTTATGAAAAATTTTGGTATAAATTTTGGTAGAGACACTCAAAAATTTAAAATTTTCCATAAAATTGGTTTAATTTAAAAGGTATTTTGGGAATTAAAAACCATTACATTTGGGGTTTTTTTCCCCTATAAAAATTTACCACTTTTTGTTTTCGGGAGTGGCATTTAACGAATTTTAAAAATATTCATTACTCAGATTTAATTTAAGTATTATTTTAAATGTATTAAAACAACATACTAAAAATTTAAAAAACGAAATTACATTCATTATGTTTTGAAAATATCTTCGATATTTTTTTCTTTAAAAGATAAAAATTTTTGTTTTAAAATATATTAATAAGTATTTTAATTGTAAAAAATATTTATTTCACAAACTTTCCCTATTAAACTAGAAAGGTCCTACATTGTTTTAAGTAATTGGGTTTTTTAGTTTAAGTACAATTTATAATATGCATAAATGTATGTTTTTAAAAAATTAAATCCCTGAAAAATAAAAGTTTTTGGAAGCTGCCCCCTTTCCCCAAAAATTTTTCCTTTTTTTTTTAATTGGATTATTTAGAAATTAGTCATAATCCCCCCACTTTTGCTTATTTATATTATTATAGCTGAATTTTTTGTATTCTCTCAATTTTTTTATTTTCCCCAATACAGTTAGTTAAAAAGTCCCTTGTCGGGAAAAAGAAATTACTTTTTGGGTTTTTAAAAAAAACCCAACTTACATTTAAAAATTTTTAAAAGATTATTATTACTTTTTTTTGTGAATAAAAAAATGTTAAATTTAATATGTTTAGTATTCAAAAATTAAAGATATTTGTGATTTTTTAATTACTAAAATTGGTTTTTGACTTTTCGGTTTGCAAAAAGAAGTATTTTTTTTAAAACGGAAAAATGCCTGTATTCCATTTCATATTTACACCTGGGAAACCCTTTTTTAAAACCGACATCACTTCTTTTAATGACAGTCCCACCAAAGGGGAATACACTCTTTAAAATTAATGGCGATATCTTCACAATGGGCAATTTAACCCGACTACTTAAACCCAAAATATTGTCACCTGAAAACCTTTTCCATTATTGGAAGTAAAAGGATTTTTATAATTTAAAGGGTTTTTAAAAATTTTTACAAAAAAATAAGGCCCGGTAAATTTAAAATAACTTTTTTTAAAATTTTTTTCCTATGTTTTAAATTTGTTATTTTTTTAGAAATTTTTTTTAAAAATAATCTTAAAAAATTTTGTTAAATTTTTTTGTGTTATAAAAACAAAAGTAATTCCGAAATATATAATCGATTGTTAATTTTGAAATAAATGTTATACTGTTTGTCGTTTTATCGAAAAATTATTTTTTTAAAGAAAAATGTTGTGTCTTATTTTTTTTACAAAAAAAATTTTTTTTTCCCAAATTTCGTAAGATAAAATTTTTTTGTCAAGGGGTCTAATTTTTTTTACTTGGTGGGGGGGGGCCCTTTTTTCCCCGCTGACCAAAAAATATACCGTGGCATACCCTTTTGGGCTGAGATTTTTTGGGAAAAGTAAATACTACGTAAAAAAAATTTTTTGAATTCTCTGAAAATTATGTGAAAATATTAAAATTTTGCAATGTTTAAATAGCCTTTGGGAAAAAAAAATTTTCGGAAATTTTTAATTAGTTTTTATTTTTCCAATAGACTTTATAGTGTTGAGCGCTGGATTATTGTAATAAATGTTTGAAAAAAGTTTAAATACAATAATAATTTTTTTTTAAAAAAAAAATTTTTTTATTTTGAAATTAAAAAAGTATTTAATGGGAAAAAAAAAATTTAAATTTTTGTTAAAAATAAATTTCCCTTTTTTTTTTTTTTTCTAGGTAAACTGGGCCCGGGTTATTTTGTTTTAATTTTTTAAAATTTTTTTTAAGTTTGTAATGGAATTTTTACTAGTAATTTTTTCAAATGAATTTAAAAACACGTAAAAATGTTTAAAAACAAAAACATTTAAAATTGTTTTAAAATTAAAAAAATGTACCCCAAAATTGGTTTATACTTAAAAAACAAATTCGACAGATGACAAAATGTTCAAATTACCATGTTCTATTAAGGTAATTTCCAACTAATAACAGTGTTTGTTTTTCTTAAGGGTTTTTTCTTTAATGATTAAAAGTTTTTGTTTTTTACAAAATTTGAATTTAGAGCCCCCGTGTTATGTTTTAATTTTTAAAAATTTTAAAATTTATAATATTATGTTTAAAAAAAAATTTTTTTGTTTAATAAGTGTTTTTACCAAAAATTTTAAAAATAAAAAGTTAAAAAGAACCTTTTTATGGGGCTTTGTCTTTGTGTCCGTCGGGTTTTGTATTTTGTAATACGTGAATCATTGGGCGTAATGGAAAAGACTACCCTTTTTAAACTTTTGCCCTACATCAAAAAGGGGGAAACAAAGGGTAAGGCCGAGGGCATTTTTCGTGATTGAAAATTTCGTGTGATGACAAAGCCCGTCAATTCTTGATTGTTAAACTAATTTAACATCATGTTTCTGCAGTTACCTTTTTAATATCTATAATTCATTTCAAAATAAGCACAAAGCAACATAAATGAACTGATTTATATATTGTTCATTTTTATGATACTACATCATACAGTTTAAAATCTTATTTATTTATTAGTTTACTGAAACTTCAATTTAGATTCTGCACAACATTTTATGAAATACAAAATTTTAATCGTAGGGTTTTTTTTAGAACTTTTATGTGAAAAAAGTATTTTATTTAAAAACAACTTTCAAAATAAGGGTAAAAGTAAATTTGGGATTTCTGTCTTTGCAACAATGGGTATGGTTGATCTTTGATTACACGTGTTTTGCTGACAGAAGATGTTACTTTGAGGGCGTATGTTTCGGGGCTGCCAGTTCAAATTTAAATTTAATTTTAAAAATTAGTGTTTAAAACTTGTTTAGTCGAGAAAAAAATAAAAAAATCTAAAATGAAAAGTGGGGTTTGTTTTTAAACTCAAATATTTAGGGGGGGAAAAATGATAAAGGGAATTTCCCCTTTTTTTGGGACATTTTGAATCGATTAATTATTACAAAAGTGTTGAGACACGATGGAATTGTTTTTTTTTGGAAAAATGAAAAACGAAACCCGGGTTTTTGAAAGAACCCAAAAACTTTTAATGTGCCCCCATTGTTTTAAAAACGAACCCAAAATTAAAAAAGAAATCAAAATGAAAATTTTAAGGGGAAAATTTTTTAAATTAAAAAAATTTCCCAATTTTTGGGCGTTTTTTTTTATTTAAAAAAAAAACTATTTCACATAAATCAAAAAAAGGATTCTATCAGCGATTTTTGTTTCCAAAACCCTGTTAAAAACCCCGTATTTTAAAAAATTAATAATTTTACTATTTATTTTACATGATAAATTTTGTTGACTTTTCTTTATTTTTTTAAAGTTTTTATTTTCAATGGTAAAAAACATTTTTTTTTAACTTTAAATTAAAATTTTTTTACAATGTACTTTGTAGCTTGTTCATTTTGACTTGTGGGTTTAACTAAATTATCGTTTTTGAGATATTCAGTTCGATTGGAGGGATTCAAAACGTGGTTTTAAAGTGAATTTGGGTTTGTTTATTTCCCCCGAGCTTTTTGGACGTTTGAAAGGGACTATGGGAGTTCCCCAGTTTTGATTTGGCTTAAAGAAGGGTTTGGGTGTAAATTTTTTTGTCTTTGTTTAAAACTTATTTAGAAACTGATACGTCTCTTTTTTTTTTTAAAAAAATTTCATAGTTAATAAAGTAAAAGCCTTCCCTATAATTTTTTAAAATTATTTTAGCAAAAAAAATAATTTAATACTAGGCCCTTTATGTTTTTACGTAAATTTTTTGCTCAAATTTTGTGGGGTTTTACAGATGTGTTTGGGAAAAGTGCAGCTGTCCTAAAATAATAGAGATTTATAATGCCATTATTTAGATTTTTATTTATGAAAATTTTTCTTTTAAAAAATTTACAACAAATTTTGACAAAAAGCCAAATAAACCAAAATTGAAAAGTTTTTGCTAACAAGAAGTAAAGTTTAAAGGAAAGTTGGCCCCAAAATTTTTTTATTATTATTTTTTGATTGTTGGAAACACCCCAAAGCTTTTAAAAACACCTTTTCTTTGAGTCCTTATTTTTTAACCTACCTTTTTCTTAATCCCTGAATTCCTACTTTATTTCATCTGTCCGTTTGGATATAACCAATTGCTAGTTTATAATATTCAATGGCTAATTTTTATTTAATGGAACTATCTATACAATAATGAAAATATAAAAGACTGGAATAATTTTTTTACATTTTTTTTATTTCAAGAATAGATATAAGCCCTATGGATAGTTTCCCCCGCTAAATTTTTGGTCAAAAGTAAAAACTTTCGTAAGTTTTTCCTTTTGGTTTTTTAAAAAAAAATCAAAAAAAATTTATTAAAAAATAAAAAAAAACTATTTTCCAAATGATCAATACACCCCTAAGTAAAAATAATTTTAAAATTAATTAAAACATGCAAAATTTAAACATAAAAAAACCCTTTTTAACTTTTTAGTATTTATTTTCCCAAAGGGAACACATATAAATGAAATTTAAAAATTTTATTTAAATTTTTAAAAATGGAAATTCATGATCAAAAAGTAAATGGTTTTAATATTCAGTAGTTTTTTTATTAACTAACTAACTTCATTAACTACGAAAAATTGTTCTACATCAAACGCTGGGATAGGTTGGTTTAGTTCTCACTTTACATGGGATATGACTCATCACTTACAGAGAAGGCTACTTTACTGATTGCTTCCGTCATCAAAGGCCAGGCCAACGTAGTAAGTTGTGTCGTCACACTCGATATGTAACATGTAGTTCATCACGTGATGCAGGAGGCCACTTAACGAATTCCCTCCTCTATCGGAGGCTAGCTGGTAAATTTGGTCATCACATTATTTTTATTTTACATGTGTCTCATCGAGTGATAAGGGAAGCTACTGTACCTTGCTTCCCTCAATAAAAGCCAGACTAAAGTAGTAAGTAGGGTCGTTACACTCGTTATATACCATATGGTTTATTATGTGATAGGGAAGGCAACTAACCAATCGCCTCCTAGATCAAAGGCCGGCTAACGTGGTTGTAACACTCATTATATACCATATGGTTCATTATGTGATAGGGAAGGCTACTAACCAATCGCCTCCTAGATCAAAGGCCGGCTAACGTGGTTGTAACACTCATTATATACCATATAGTTCATTATGTGATAGGGGAGGCTACTAACCAAATCGCCTCCTAGATCAAAGGCCGGCTAACGTGGTTGTAACACTCATTATATACCATATGGTTCATTATGTGATAGGGGAGGCTACTAACCAATCGCCTCCTAGATCAAAGGCCAGCAAACGTGGTTGTAACACTCATTATACACCATATGGTTTATTATGTGATAGGGGAGGCTACTAACCAATCGCCTCCTAGATCAAAGGCCGGCTAACGTGGTTGTAACACTCATTATACACCATATGGTTTATTATGTGATAGGGGAAGGGAAAAACCAATCGCCTCCAGATCAAAAAGGGGGTAAGGGTTTAACACCATTTTAAAACCATATGGTTATTATGTTGGGGAAAAAACTAAAAAATGCCCCC
>JAQJVL010006897.1:0-26638 GCA_035578905.1 Stictocephala bisonia | reverse complement strand
CTGGTGGCGCAGTGCTGTAACCCAGCTACATGGGGACAAAGTGTTTGGGAGATTGTAGGCGATAGGTTGGATGCTCGGTCCTCTTAATACCAACATGGCGTCCGCTTGATGGTTGCTATCGGCGTGGACACTACTAGAGAAGTCTGGGGTGTCCATGTTGGGTGATAATCATTGTGTGGATGATGTTTGGGGGAGATAACTGAGTATCAGGCTTGTCAATTAGCTGAAAATCAGACCAGCACTACGTGGTTTGGATTCCACGTAAAGCTGTAGGTCCCTTAGTTGCCCTGGCTGTTGGGCTATTAATAAATAGTCCTCTCTGAGGAACAGTTGAACTCAGATAGTAACCAGACTACACTCATCCACACTCATCCTACACTCATATAACCATTCATATTCGCCTTAAAATACCAACAACGTTGTGTCTGCGTCTCAAATGTAAGAATAAGAATAAGAATAAGACATTTCCGTCAATATACAGTAAACTCTCGATTATCCGCGGGCGGTTTATCCGCTTTGCGGATTATCCGCGGTGCATTTTGGTAAAAAAAAAATTATTTTTAATAAAGCTACTAATTACAAAACCGCGATAAAAATCGTAAAAACGGCAAACAGTACACTTAATAATGTACAAAACGTGTACAGTAGTTCAGTATTATTGTACAGTACTGTATGTACAGTATATCGGTATCCACTGTACGTTGTGTGTGCTTGAGCAGTTTGAGGCGCAAGCAGCGGGACTGTAGACCTTGGTTTACTTGGCGCGTAAATGAATCATGTGACCGATGAGTAATCGGCACGCGCGAGGTCATTCGCCCTGTCTGCCACCTGCCACTGTTGACTCCCCTCCCCCTCCCCACAATACGCGCATCACTACAGCATTGTCAGTTCTGATTTCAGTGTAACTCAATCGTTCGAGCTGTTCGCTTCGTTAGTGAAGCGCCAAGTTGTGATTTGTTAAGTTGTGTGTTTTCCAAGTTGTGTGTGTCTGTCTATCTTTTGAGTGTTTTTTTATTTTTTTAAAATGGCAGCTAAAAGGAAGAAAGTGGTTTTGTCAATCCAAGATAAATTAGAACTCATAAAAAGTGTTGAAAATGGTGCGCCTAAAAAACAAATGTGCTTGCGCTACGGAATTGGAGAGAGTACAGTAAGGGACATAATGAAGCAAAAGGACAAGTTGATAGAATTTGCGTCTTCATCAGACAACACATCGACAATGAAAAAGAGAAAAACCATGAAAAATAGCACCTATGAAGAACTAGATTCAGCCTTATTAGAGTGGGTTAGTCAAGTAAGAAGTCAGGGCACTCCAATATCAGGGCCTATTGTTGCAGCGAAAGCAAAAACATTTTTCGAAATGCTTAATTTAGAAGGAAATTTTGATGCATCGTCAGGCTGGTTGACTAGATTTAAGCAACGCCACGGAATAAGAGAAATTGGGCTTCATGGTGAGAAACTGAGTGGCGATGAAGAGGCTGCAAGTGGGTTCCAGTCTTACTTTGAACAACTGATTGAATCTGAGGGTTTAACCTATGAACAGGTTTATAACGCTGACGAGTCAGGCTTATTTTGGAAATGTTTGCCAACAAGAACCTTGGCTTTTGAGACCGAGAAGCAAGCTGCAGGGCATAAGTCAAGCAAAGAGCGGATTACAATTATGCCGTGTAATAATGCGTCTGGATCGCACAAACTAAAACTGTTAGTGATAGGAAAGTCCAAGAGACCAAGATCTTTTAAAGGAACAAGAGCCGAAAACCTTCCAGTTCACTACTATCACCAGGAAAAAGGCTGGATGGATCAAAGAATATTTAAAGACTGGTTTGATACCAAGTTCGTTCCCCAGGTTAGAGAGCACCTTAGGTCAAAAAATCTACCTGAAAAAGCTGTGCTTCTTCTGGATAATGCTCCGTCCCACCCTGGAGAAAGTGTGTTAAAATCGGACGATGGAAATTTCTTTGTGAAGTTTTTGCCTCCAAATGTGACGGCCCTTATTCAACCTATGGACCAAGGTGTCATTGCTTCGATGAAGAAAAAATACAGGACGGCTTTGCTGAAGAAAAGGATTGATGAAGGAGATGATCTAAAGACGTTCTTCAAAGACTACACGGTTCTTGACAGCATTTATGACATCAACAATGCTTGGAAATCCGTCAAGCAGTCTACTCTAATGAAATCCTGGCGGAAGATTTTGCCAGATGTAGAGAACATCCAAGAGGGAGAGGAAGATGAAGACGACATTCCACTGAGTGTCCTAGCTAATTTAGCTAAATCTGTTGCCGGAGGTGTTAACGTGAATGAAGAAAATATCGGTGAGTGGATTGAATGTGATGCCAATGATCCGGGCTTTGAGTACTTCACAGATGAAAGCATTATTGATCAAGTACGAGGGATTGAATCGGTTGAACCGAAAGACAATGAAGATGAAGAGGAAATGCAGAGGACCGTCACTCATGATGAAGCATTAGGCCACATCGATCATATTCTTCAATATCTCGAAGAGCAGGACGACGCAACCCTTTGCGACAAGATGGTATTGAGGAAGCTCAAATCTCAAATAAAGAAAAAGAGTTTTGCTACGAAAAAACAAATGCAAATGACTGATTTTTTTGTTAAACAGTGAAGATTACAGTACAGTACTTTTCAATAACATGGTTGATATTAATACAGGTTTTGTTATCAGGTAGGCCTACGTCTTTGTATTGTATAATAAACTTATTTAAAGCACTTTTGTGTTGTTTTTTAGTGCCTTTAACCTTTGTTTAACCATTACCGGCAATTTTGCGGCTTATCCGCGATATTCGATTATCCGCGGTATTCACGCCAGTCAATACCGCGGATAATCGGGAGTTTACTGTATTGTTTGAAATGGCGGAATTTCGCCAGGCTCGAACAGCTGTGTCATTACTGCCGTCAATATTGACATAAGCCTCAATACATATTGTCAATATATTGATAGTGTAACAGCACCATATAGTTGCAACAACAGTCGTCTTGAGAAAATCAGTTGTAACCTATTATGCACAAGAAATCAATTTAGCCTGCGTGTGACTTGATCAAACGGTCAAGAATTATAGAAATAAAATGTTTGCAGGTCTCAGATACAAGATGCTGTATTGTCTGCTACGTCTGTTGAAAATCTAGAACCAAGCCCAGGAATAGAACAAGATGATAACCCTGTCTACGATGATGACGAAATGTAAGACAGTTATAGTGAATTAATTAACTTTATTAATCATATATCTATTGATGATTTGTTTGTTTTTTATGCTTTTTTTAGCAAATATTTGATATTTTGTTTTCTTCCACAAAATAAATTTTAATTTTGAAAATCAATTTTTTAAAGTTGGTGTATATGTTTAATTTTGTTATGATACTAAGGAATTGAATAAATTACCACTTTTATAGAATACCTCGTTTCCAAAAAAGGCCGTTTTCCGTATCTTTATGTTTTTTGTGCTTACGCAAATAATGCACAAAACGGCACATAGAAATGATTTTAATAAAATAATAAGTAGGCCAAAGCGGTGTATAAAAATAAATTCCTCTAATCTACAAGGCCGCAAGGCCTACTATACGCGGTACGGGTGCGAGCGTAAAATAGGTGAGCGGGCACTACAGCTATTGTTTTTAATATTTACTTGTGTTTTTCAGAGTATGTAGCAGTACTCCAAAGATGGCTTCGGCTCAAAACCCAGATTCCCGAAGAAGGCTAAGAATGGATTTGGAGAAAGAAGACGAACATGATTTATTGATTGCTGAATCCAATGTATCCAACTGTGTTGAAGAAGACATGCTTCAATTTGACGAACTCTTGTCGAACAGTAATCAGCAAACAGGTTCTGGAGAGAAATTCATGGACGGTGTTCAATTGTCTTCTTGTGGTGTAGAAGGGCGACGCATGATACATTTTTCTTACTTTTTTGAACAAATTAAATTGATAAATGAACACAATCGCACATTTGGATGTACCATAAGTAACTGTTGTGTTGTTAACGAACGTTTCAGTGGACTTAAATTCACAGTTACATTGAAGTGCAACATGTGCAACGAAAAGTTTTCTTTACATTCAGAGGATCCTAAACATGATTTGATGGACGTCAACACTGCTAGTGTCACTGGTGCCATGGCTGTAGGTATCGGTCATTGTCAAATGAAGGAATTGTTGGCAACTTTGGAGGTGCCGCACATGTCGTGGAACAAATATAACAAGACGCATGACAGGGTAGCAGACGCTTGGGAAGAAACCGCCCTAAATGAAATGAGATCTGCTATCGAAGAGGAGATCCAGTTTGCTCTTGAAAACGGCCACACATCACCTGACGGAATTCCTATCCTGACAGTAGTTGCAGACGGTATTTGGATAAAGCGTTCATATAGATCCAACTTCAACTCATTAGCTGGCATGGTAAGTGAGCTGCGCATGCGCAGAACAGGATCGCAGGCGGCTGTTGTCGCCGTCGCTGGGCGAAATCGCTTATAGGAAACCCCACCTTGAATTGGATTTTGGTAATGTAATATTTACAAATCAGCTGTTTTGTGATGTAACACCAGCAGATTATAGCGAATGTGTGAATTAAACGATGCTTCCAGCTGTTATTGTTTAAACTACGTGTACTTAATCATAATTTAAAACAGTAGAATTATTTAGTCAAATTTGTTGTACATAAATTTTAATCTGAATATATATATATATATATAAAATACGTCTTAATTTCAAGATAGTACTACATATACGTATAGGCCTTTAAATAGTAAATTGTTTTGGTGGTGTTATTTTGTTTCTTTTAGTTCAGTTGATTTGATGCTTCTAGTGCAAATCAATGATATAGCACTTCAAATTTCTGTATTGTTGAATTATTTTGTAGAAAGAAATGTATGCTGTATTTTGGCGTTTGATCTTTATGTATTATGTAAAACATACTTTTTTAATTATTTAAAACTAAACCATGATCAACCTTATGTGTGCTCATAACACTATCCATAAGGTTCACAAAAATGTACACGTCTGGAATTATACTGTAATAAATTGTGTAAAATTAACAACACTGGATTTTTGTTAACCCAAAAGGACCTTCATTGAAAAGCGCAACTTTGTGAAAATGTAACATTGTGACGTATTACTTCAATAAGTAAAGACAGTTATATTTAATCGTCTTGATTATTTGTTTGTATGATTACCGGTACCACAGTATAACGTCTAATAATGTCGTGTTTCAACCTACACTAATAACTGATTTAGAACGCTAATTCTTTAGATAAGTAGAGAAGGTTAGCCTTACGGTTATGTTTTCACCAATAATTTTTAACTTATTTGGCTATATGGTCATTTGTTGAACAATATCTTGACGACTAAGTATAGCATATAAATCAATGCTATTTTATTTTTGATGCATTCTTTTGGTTTATTCATGAATGGTTACAACCAACATCATCGAGAACCGACGAAAGATGTTGCGTTGGTATAGGATAACGAATGACAAGCTGCATGTCGCGTCGCGGAGCGGCAACTGGCATCTGAGCTGCTGACTGCTGGGCGGGAGAAGAGGGAGAAATTCACGTACCACTAGACGAGACACTCAGATCCAAACTTTATCTCCGCGCGGTTGGCTTCCCTGCGCTCACTAGCGCAATCCTGTGGCGATAAATAGAACTGCTAGAGCCAGTTGCTATAGGAGCGGCTATTTTAATCTGACTTCCGGTGACCGAGTGAATTCCTCTTAATAACCAAGTAATGAAGTATTTTGAGAATAATGATTTGCTCTTTAAGGCCTCGGCCACGATACGAGCGGTGAGCGGCGGGCGGCAGTAGAGCGGCACCTGAGCGGCGGAGGTGGCCACAATACGAGCGGTGAAACAACCGCCACTCGGTGCCAGCAGGCTAGTATTAAAGATGGATTCGGACGAGGAGGTTAACTTGTTAATGTTGTGTGACAGTCCCCTGCAAAAACGAGTGCCAGTGTCGCGCAAAAGACGTTTCGGGGTCCATGCCATAAACAAAAAGAGACGGAGGTTTGGGGAATATCACCATCTCTTTCCAAATTTAAGAAGAGATGAAGAACGCTTCAAGGAATACACAAGAATGTCAATCCAAACATTTGACTATATTTTAAATAGGGTGAAAGATCGCCTCACTAAGAAAAGATTACGCCTCCGACAGCAAGTCCAGGCAGAGGAGCGATTAGTTGTGACTCTGAGGTAAGTGAAACTTAAACAAATTCTACTTCAACCACTGCCGAACCTTCGGCCTCGGTAGATAACTTTACGCCTTTACGGTATTTACTACACTTACTATCATGACCTAATATAAATTATTAAAGCTCTAGTTATAATTTACACTAGCCTACTCCATTATTTTTTTACTGTATTTGTTTTTCACCAATTAAAAAATTAAAAAATATAAAACCAAACAAAATTAGGAGTGATTACCCTCCAAATCAAACTCAATAGCCTTAAATTGGATACTTGTATACTATTAATACAAGTAGTTTATTTGCAAACAAACAATCAAATATTGATTGCAAAGAATGATATGTTACCTCTGAAAATTATGTATTATCGCTAAAGACATAAACTAACGTAAGATGAATAAATAAATGTTATGATATCAAACAAAGGAAAAAGTATATAACACATGTTAAAATTACATGATTTAATACAATATTATCAAAGTCTACAAATGTGACAGCTTTTATTTTACACTTTATATTTGAAGCATTGAAATATGGGTAGGGTTTTCCAAGCATTCCAAGTCACTTTGTGGGTAGAGAGATTGTTGAGAGGTTGGGTATCGTATTGGATACGGCGTGGATTGACCGGATGTGGATGTATAGTTTGAATTGCTGGCGCTTTGGTTGGATTCGCTGAAGAAATAATTGTGTGTTGCTGTACTTTGTTCGTGTCTTCTATAGCTCTCTATAACGTCCATTTGTAACTTTGCTCTCAGCTCCAACTTTTCCAAGGGATTCAACGATTTCATATAAGGTAGCAAGCTCATCAAAAAGTGGTAGTCGTCTCCATCTTCTTTTTATCTTCATTTTTCTTTCGCATACTTAAAATGGCATTAATTTTTTTTTCTTCCAACTCGAACATTTTCTTATCCATGTCTTGCTTTGCAATCAATGCAGATTTTGCACGATGTGGTCTGTACCGGTTTTTATCAATTATTGCTACTTTGGCTCCACGGTAAGCTTAGGAGTCTCTACTTCAACAGGTTCTGGTGGTTGATTTATTTCATCTTCAACATTATCTTGGGTTGGTATATCAACGTCATCAGCTAAGTCTTCTTCGCTGTCATCATCCTGTGAGGCCTGGGTTGATGGAAGATTTCCAATCATCGGCGCAGGAGTAAAAACATCTCTTGTAAACTGCATCATCTCATAAAATCTCCATGTATGTTTTTGTGGCACGGCAGCAGATCCTGATCTTGGAGGAGGAGTGTGCAATATTTTTCTAAATTTATCTTTTATATTCTTCCATTTCTTTTTGGCTTCATCACCTAAAAATAAAACAATATATATAGTTACAGACGGGCAAATTCACAACGAAGTAGAGGTTAAGCCCTCTTGATTACGAAAGGCTCCCCGTCATTAAAAAATATTATATTTTTGTTTGGTTACCACAGGTACTAAATTAAAACAGGTACTAATTAATACGATTCATGGTAAAGCTTAGTTAATATTATTGTATGATATTATTGGTATAATATCTCTCTGAAATGAGCATATTATACAGGGTGTTTAATTCTTATGTGGAAATTAAAAACAACACCCTTTGTTATATAAAATAGTAGGCTGTAGGTTTAGTAATAAAGTTTCTCTTTTGTAGGTTTCTCGCTACCGGCGCTACTTTCAGACATCTAGCCTTTGAATACAGGCTTGGGCGCTCAACAGTAAGCGAGATAATCTACAATACATGTACAACAATACTGGAAGAATTTGGGCAGGAAGCAATGCCGGTCCCAACAATGGAACATTTAAAAGAAGTTGTACAAAATTACTATGATCTCTGGAAATTTCCAAACTGCTTTGGTGCCATTGACGGAAGACACTGCGAGTTGAAGTGCCCTCCGCACGCTGGATCTACTTGTTTTAATTACTTAAAATATCATTCAATAGTATTATTGGGTGTTGCTGACGCAGATAAGAAGTTCTTAGTAATTGATGTTGGAGCCCTTGGTAAACAGAGTGATGGGGGAATATTTTCAGCAAGTGAACTATATCGCAGATTGGAGAATGGCAGCTTCAATTTGCCTCCAAATATTATGCTTCCTGGGACAACTCTCAGTGTGCCTCCAGTTTTAATAGGGGACGAAGCTTTCCCACTTAAACCATATCTCATGCGTCCTTTCCCTGCGAAAAATTTGACCCCCGAGGAAGAAATATTTAATAAAAACCTATCGTGTGCCCGAAAAACAATTGAATGCGCTTTTGGAATATTACGGGCTAAGTGGCGATTCCTTGGAACAGCACTAGAGATACCCGATGTAGGAAAAGCAAGCATACTTGTCCAGACAGCATGTGTCCTTCACAACCTCATCAGATGGCTCCAGTGACTATGACTATTTAACTTATATGAGAGGGGAAATTAATAAGAGTTGCCACGTGTGGTTTGTCCTCGGGCATCTTTTAGAAAACCAAAGCTCGAAGCCGTTAGTACTAGATACAAATATAAATACTACTTTGCACAACAGAACAATTAACATATACACACATTTACCCACTGTCTGTAAATCATGAACTTTTTGATGCACGTGTAATTAATATCTAGATGCTTACAGTAATTTGTAATTACCTTTAATAAAGTTTCATAGATAAAATTGTACAACTTTCCTATCTTATTATTGTGTTAGTGCGGTATTACTTGTATTATAATTTGTAAATATATATAATTGATTCATGTTATTCACAGTTATTTTTATTAAAGGTAAATTCAGAATTAAGAGACGGGTGTACTAGACACACGTCGTTTTTATAACCGTGAAATTAAGTACGACGTGTCATTGTAAAGATTAAAACTCGTAGATTGGGAAAGGCTAAAAAATGTTAAAATTGTTCTTAGATCGGTAGAAAAAAATGAAAATCGAATATTTTCGGATTTTTATCTTTAGTTGTAAGCGAATCTTCAAACTACTAGGCCTAACTGTGCTTTTTATGCATACAATGAATTTAAATTTATAATACAAAATTATAACGCAAAATATATGGTTTAGCTCTGAATTTTAATTTGTATATGATATATCATTAAAACCGCCATATAACGATTGAAAAACAAACGAATGTTTCTGAACTCATTCAAAATTATATTAATAGACACCCGGTATATTGGTCGTTATCCAACATATACCTATGTATATATAATATAGTGTCAATTTACCTGGTAAGTTAATAGCAGCTCCAACCTCATTCCAGAGTTTCCTTGTTATTGTAGAATTTTTAAAATCCTCATGTCGATCATTCCACAGGCACGGTCTTGTTTGCACTTCACTTATTAAAATTTCACTCTCAGGATCTGTAAGTTTCCTTTCAATTTTCCTTTTTTTCACATTTGACGCACGGTCACTCACTACAGCCTGCTCTTCCGACATCTCGAAATATACTGAGCGGCACAGCGGCAGTGAAAGATTTTCTGGAAGGCCCCGGCGGCAGGCGGCACTAGTGAGCGGCGCCGCAGCTGACGCCCGCCGCTGAGACGCATCGTGGCCACCGACTACCATTATACATGGAATCTAATGCGCCTAGAAAACTAAGCGGCGCCGCTCATGCCGCTCGCCGCCCACCGCTCGTATCGTGGCCGAGGCCTAATAGTCAGTATAGTTTTAGACCAGGAAAGAGTACTGGAATGGCCATAGTAAATTTCATGAAAGAATGTTCATTGAATGTTGACGAAAAGAAATGTGTTTTTATCAGTTTTTTGACATGTCAAAAGCTTTTGACACGATTGACCAGGGCCGTAACGACCACCGGGGCAACCGGGGCACCGCCCCGGGGCCCCCGATAGAGGGGCATAATTGCGTACTACTTCCGAAAAACGTATTTTTTATATATTTAAAAATCAATGAAAATTTTATAATAAAAATGTAAAAAACTGGAGACTGAATTTTGAACTTAAAAATATACGATAAAAATATTTTTAAGACAAATAAGCTTATACAAAATTATAAAGAAATATAATTTTCTTACCTCAATAATTGTTGCTCGGGAGTGAGTCATTGCCCAGCCGGATGTTTGAGATAAACGATAAACATACTACTGTAACCGGAAGTGCACAGGTGTTCTCACGACATCGAAAGACGTCTGCGTTGCCAAACTTTGCTAAGATAAAAAATAATCTTGGCAATACTGTATAGTGTTTGCTTCTCGTCATTACCTCTCAGTACGTGGTTGTGATAGGACATTCGGGACTAATCGTGACTAAGTTGTTTGTGCTGTAATTTACTCAGTTTTTGCGATCGACCTCTTCCTAAAGTGTGTGCTAGTTATAATGAAACGGTCATATTTAAGTGGAAGTAAAAAAAGACAACTTAAGAAAAGAAGAGATGAAGAGTGTGCAAAAAATTCAAAGTTATCCCAATGGCTGGGTAGCGCCAGTGCAAGTCATTCATCAAGTGATACTAACAATACAGGTAAATTATCGTATTTCAAATAATACTCTAGGCTTAATTTTTAAGATTGTATTGCCAGAATTCTACATTTTTCTGCTACTCAGATAAAATTTAACTCATAAAAAGTGGTTTCAGTATTCCGCTAAGATCTTGCTTTTACTGCATTGATAATTAATTGTCATGAATGCTACAGTAGTATCGCTACAGTTCGATATATATTTTTTAAATTTAGAATCTTTCAACTCTTGAGTTAGTTACAACTAAATTTTGGCAATGGCAAACGATTTCTATACCGAACAGTTTTTTAGGACCTTGATCAAATTAAGGTAAATATTGTAAATTGAATAAAAACCTTCGCGGAATCCGCGTCTATAACTTTATTATCACCACCATGAATTTTTCGAATGTAATTAACATTATGCTAATGTAATACATTATACAGTTCGTTAGACATCAAGGGATTTTATGGTACCCTAATACGTGTTACTCTACTTAATGTATATTTTTTACATTCAAAGCTAATTTACTGTATAGCGCTATTTATGTGTTTAGCGCGCTAAGGAATCAGGTGTTGCCATTTTAGCAACCCACTTTACTAAGTATTTTTAATTACTGTACTTTAATAGTACTTTAATTAGGTCTACTTTAATATTACACAGCTCCTTTGATTATTTTTTAATAAATTAATTATTTAATTATTTCTGTCGTTAATCTCTGATAAGATTTTCCAGTTAATTGATACATTTCAAGGCAGTAAAATTAATTTAAATTAAGAACAGAGTCTGTTCTGTTAATCCTCCCCATGGGAACGGCAGTAAGTAACGGTGATGGATGAAATTGATAATTGCGCTCACAGCCTCCTTATCAGTATCCTTATCAACGGCGGCCAGCTGATGTGCATATTTTTATGTCGATTTGCGGTAACCTTGGCCTTGTTAGTTTTGTTGTTATACTTCATTTTTCATGTTGATTTAAAATTATTGTTTAGGTTTGTTTGATACTAATATTTAAGATTATATTGTCATTTTTCGTGCTGGGTGTTTTTGAATTCTTTGGAATTTTCAATTTATTTCTGTGTTTGTGGTTTCTCAATATTTTGTTAGTTTTTAAGAACTGCTTTGTTGTAAATTTTTTTGTTAACTGTAGGCCTAATAACGCATGTATATTTACATACATTTAAACAACAAAATTTAACAATTTATCAGTTTATTTCAATTTTTGAACATACAGTGCGCCAAGATTAATTAAACAACTTAACATACAATAGTGTATAAAACTATCAAAACAAATTTAACTCCACTTATCTAAAAGATTTAAAGAATTGACTTTCTGGAATTGAAAACATGAGAAATCTGATTATAATATTACAACATAAACATAGTGTTAACATATAGTTTCAGCTACATAATTACTTAAGAGAGGAAATTATATGCACAATTATTTTATGAGTAACAGCGCTGTTAAACTTCCTTTTTCAATTTTGTTGTTTTTATTACTGGCCCCATTGGGCCTATATAGGGAAGCCTAAATTATATAATCGCATATATCAAATTTATGTTTTAATTAGATTTAACAAATTAAAAATTGTTAGTTATAAACAATTAAAGTTATAATTTAAAGTAGGCTAATTAGTTAATTAATTATTGTTTAAGAAAAATTTTACTGCACTTTTGGAACTTACACATGAATTAATTAAAACTAACGTTTTAGTTTAGCAAAAGCAAACTGTTTTTACGGCACTGACGGGTTATTGTGACACGTATTCAGTGCCGGACTGGCAGCTCTGTGGGCCCTCGGCAAAAATTTTATCTTAGTAGTAAACCTCTAATAAACACCATACAGACGACAACCACGCTCCCACGGTTCGCGGTCGCGACGACAACGCCTCATAGCTGATCCTGGGGGCAGTGGCGCCTATGCAGACAGCTCTTAACGTGGTGATAACGAATAAACAAGTTTGTTGTCTATGCCAAACATAGACACATGTGTGTCTGATTAGTAATCTGATAAGGGCCCATCGTCAATAATTTCCCTTATTGACGATTAGTTTCACAAAACAGAAGGTCTCCTATTATTGATTACTATATTACAATCTACAAAAATTATGAATTCCTTATACCAACAAACGGACGAAATTGATAATGAATTCCAATATGTTCAGTTTTTAAGTTTCGATTTTCATAATAAAAATTGTCAATCACCTTTATAATTATGACCTAAAATAAATTATTTTAATTTTAGATTCTATGGACATACAACATGAAGTAACTGATAAAAAGGATGAGTCTGAAGATAATTTTGAGAAGTGTGATGAAAAAAAAGACAATCATACATTAGAAACGGTCGAAAATGACGATCTTGTCGGCAGTGTCTACACTTCACCCCAGGCGAGCGCTTCAGGAACGGCAGAATGTTTACAGGAAAAAATTGCTGAGGAAGATGTATCTAAAGATGAAGAAAATGTATCCATCGACATAGTTTATGATTCATTCCCCAATCTTCCAAAAAATCAAGACACGAAACGTTTGCTGGTGGCATCTGGCCCTTTGCAACCAGACGGGCCGTTTCCTAAAGATCAACGAGGTCGATCTTTTTCAAACACTTATTATTACATTAATAATAAGGCTGGGTTAAAATTAAAACGAAACTGGCTAGGTTACTCTAAAAATAGTGATTGTGTTTACTGCCTACCCTGTTGGTTGTTTTGTTCGGATATACCTAAAGCGCAAGACCAGTGTAATTTATCACTCTTTTCAACCACTGGTGTTCGAGACTGGAAGCATCTTTCAGAACGTATAGTATCTCATGAAGCGTCTAGAAACCATGCAAACTCTTGTGTAATTTATGAACAGTGGCGAAAACATGGTACTTTGGAGGAAGTAATTCAAAAAGATTTTGAGAGTGAAAGGAGCTTTTGGCGGCGGGTTCTTGAAAGAATCTTAAATGTTACTCTAACTCTTGCAACATGCAACCTTGCTTTTCGGGGGTCTTGTGAGAAGATGGAATTTACCAACAAAGGCAACTTTTTGTCAATTGTTCAGTTGCTGTCAAAATACGACCCAGTTTTGGAAGAGCTACTTCAGCGTCCAGGAGGAACAGTGAAGTACTTAAGTCCTCAAATCCAAAATGAACTAATCAATCTGTTAGCACAACACGTTAAAAATGATATAATAAGTGATTTACAAAGTGCCTTGTTTTTTTCATTGATTTTTGATACCACTCAGGATATCTCTAAAGTGGATCAGTTGAGTGAAGTCTATAGATATGTAAAAATATTAAATGATGAAGATGGTAAACCTGTTGAAATTAAAGTTTGTGAGTCTTTTTTATCTTTTAAACAGGTAAAAGATCAATCGGTGCATGGCCTTGCAAATGAAATTTTTAAATCTATGACTGAAAAACATTTAGACCCATCCAAATGTCGTGGACAGGGCTACGACGGAGCTGCTGTGATGAGTGGTGTGTACAATGGTGTTCAACAGCGCATCAAAGAAAAATCTCCTCACGCATACTTTGTGCACTGTGCCGCTCATAACCTTAATCTTGTGTTAAAAGATGCTGTAGAAGGAAACAGGGTTGTCAGTCAGTTTTTTGAAACCGTCCAAAACGTTTACAATTTCTTCGGGCACAGCATCGTCCGATGGGAAGGTCTAAAATCAATGTACGACAGTGAAAACCAGCAAAGCATTGCAAACGTAACGCTGAAATCTTTGAATCCAACGCGATGGGCTGGCAGGCACGATGCAGTTTATGCGTTAAAACAGAGGTTTGGTGATGTGATAAGAAGCCTCACTCGCATTGTTTTGACGTCAAAATAAGCAAAGAGAGAAACGAGGCACAACAGTTAAAGAACAAACTTGAAACCTTTGAATTCGTTTTGCTTTTAGTCGTGCAGTGTGAGGTTCTCGGTGCACTGAACATCGTATCCAAGGCCCTACAATCCGAAACTTTGGACCTCTCATCAGCAAACGAGCTTCTGGGAGAGGCATTGCTAAAGGTGACAGAGATGCGAGGGAATTTTGAAAGATTCTTGGCAAAAGCGATAAATATTTGTAAGGTTTGGGGCATAACTCAGAACTTCAAAGAAGGAAGGGTTAAAAAAGCCAAAAAACATTTTGATGAACTATGTCAAGATGAACGGCTAGTTGATCCAGAATCTTGCTTCAGAGTGACAGTATTCAACCCCATGATTGACACTCTCTTCACCCAGTTAGACCACCGCTTCCAAGGAATTAAATCAGTTTTGGATACCTACCAAGTGATTCAACCAGACTACTTGGCAAATGCTCCAGAAGATGAAATTCACAAGAAAGCCAGTGAATTTGTTAACAAGTTTTCAAATGATGTTTCTCACAATTTCCCTTCTCAGTTGTGTAGTGTTAAACAGACATTCCAAAAGAAGCTTGTGAAACTGAAAACTGTAAAAGAATTTGCGGAACTTTTGATTGTTGAGCATAGTTCGCTTTCTTCGACTTATCCTGATGTGTGCACAGCGTGCATTATGTACTTAACAGTGCCTGTAACAGTTGCCAAAGCTGAACGATCTTTTTCTAAACTTAAATTAATAAAAAACTATCTTAGAAGTACAATGGCACAAGAAAGACTAAGTAGTTTGACACTACTCTCAATCGAAAATGACAGAGCTCAAAAAATTAATTTTGATAAAGTTATTGATGACTTTGCCTACTTGAAGGCTCATAGAAGGAAACAAATGTTCCAGTAATCAAATAATTTTAAAGTAATTAAACCAAGTTTATAATTTTGTAATTTTGGAATCTTTTTTTAATCTGTTAAAAAATCAATTTTTATCTTTTGAAAAGTGTAATAATCTTATTTTGTATAGTATTAAAAAAGTAAATGAGTAATTATAAAACTTTCAAAAATGTTTTTTTAACCTTCATAAAATTATTTTTAAAATTAGTTAGTTATTAATAGGTACAGAATGATTAGGCAGATTATTAAACACCATTTACATGAAAAATGGTAAAGGAAATAAAAGCATACCTATATTGTTATAGAATTATAATGAATATTGACGCTCGTGTGCGCGCGAGTAAGGTATTAGGGGGGGCCCCGCCAGCCAGTCTTACCCCGGGGCCCCCTAAGTTAACGTTACGGCCCTGCAATTGACCATGTAATTCTTTTAAAAAACTTATATTTTATGGATTTGATGACAAATCGATGGATCTCATTCGATCATATTTATCGGGAAGGTTTCAATCTGAGTTTTATAATGGTTGTTATTCCAAATATTTGCAAGTACACACTGGTGTGCCACAAGGATCAATTTTAGGGCCGACAATATTTATTGTATGTATTAATGATCTCTCTAAATAATGTTTGTGTACAGTAGTACAGCAGTACAAATCTGTTGTTCAAATAATTGTCTAGCAAATCATTTGTTGTCTCACTTTAAAATAGTAACTGAGGATTGGACTGCAGCCAATGCATTATGTTTAAATAAAAATAAAACTCAGACTATTAAATTTAGTTTAAGTACTAAGGCTAATGATAATGACATTAAATTTTTGGGTTTATTATTGCAGTCAAATATTAAATGGGATGCTCATATTGAGTATGTATGTAAAAAGATATAAAAAAGTACATTTATAATCAGAAGACTTAAGTCATCAGTAAGTTTAGATGTAATGATGGCAGTATATTATGCATACATACAAAGCAATTTGGCTTATGGGATAATTGTTTGGGGCTGTGACTCTTATATAAAAAAGCTCTTAGTACTGCAAAAGAGAATTGTAAGAATATTATTTTGAGTGTTGGAGGTAGGACTCATTGTAAACCTTTATTTAAAAGACTTGGTGTTCTGACTGTTCTGTCTTTGTATTTTTACAGATACTAGTGTACATTAGAGCAAATTTAGGCATAATTCCCACAAACAGATCAGTCCATAATTGAGGAGATGGCTGGAAAAACGACCTGAGGCCACTCAGGTCGTTTTTCGGTAGAACGTTTCAATCGATCCGCCATTTAATTTTATACTAATCAGTTTTTGTTTCATACAAATATCTATGTTCTTCATTTAGTTATGTTTTTTTTTCTAAAAGAGTGTTCTGGAAATCAGCTGTCACCGATGTCACCGAATCGGTTCAACATCTTGAAAGAATCCCACTTAAACAAGCAAAAGAAAATGATCTTCGAGCTCTTTACGTTTCTCTCCCCAGATGAATGTGAATGGTTCAACAACGTTATTGAAAAGCCAAAAGAGAAAAATATGATAAAAGAAGGAGTTGGTACTATCGGAGAAGAAACAGTCGAATCCGAGGAAGATGAAGTTTCAGACTATGAAGCTGTTTTAGCTTATGAGTTTCCACAGTAACCTTTTTGTGAACCTAGAAAAAGTAATGTAATACACTTAACTTAGTTTGTGATCATGATTTGTTGCTTTATTTTATCCTATGAATAATAAATGAAGGGTTTAATACAACTTTACTGGGTTGAAAAGTTGTTCTATGGAAAAACGACTTCTGACATGACCCTATATTTTACGTAATAACTTTGTTAGGAAAATGTTTACCTTTATTTAATGATATCCTTGTTAATCTGGATAAATGGATCCATTAAACTTATATCGTATATAAGCTGAGAAAAAATATATGGTATACAAAAAATATCAGTTTAACTTATAAAGTTTATTATCTCAAAATACGTTTTTCGACTCAGGTCGTTTTTCCAGCTAACTCCTCAATTATTGTACAAGACAAAATGATTTTCTTAGAGTGAGGCAATGCAACTACAGTTCTACCATTAAGTCTACTTTTGAACGAGGTAAAAAAATATACAATTTGTTACCATGTGAAATTAAATGTTTAAATAATAATATGTTTAAAGCTAAGCTAAAGTCATTGTTTTTAGAACTTTGTGTGTATGATACTAATGAGTTTTTGGAATATTGCAACTATTCTAGGTAGTAATAAGTGATTAAGGGTAACATTATTATTTCTAGATTTTTATTGTTGACGATGCCGTAAATGTAAATATGTTTTGAGGCAATAAAGAATTTGTTTGATTTGAATGAAGTTGCATTGCGGTTTTCTCCTTAGCTCATTGTGAGCGTTTGTTCAGTGCTGCTGAACTTGTTTTTAACTATATAAGTGAGTGAAAAAACTGTGTAAGTGCTCTTATTTTAAAGTTTAATGACTATTTAAGATAAGTGTTATACAAACATTGTTGTTTGTAATTTGCAGATCACTTGTGTTATATATAATAATAAACAATAAAGATGATAGTTTTATTTAAATAATTGTGTGTGTCCTTATTTCCACCAAAACTAACTTTAAATGTCAGTTAAATTTTTTAAACTTTAACAAGTTTGTTCCATTTTAATCTACCTTTTTAACTTCAATTAGTTAGTTTTATAAAGGATAAACTTTAACTTTATTTAACTAAACAGTATTGTTATCTTTTCCTCTGATTAAGCACATAAAACCAAGTGCAAATTATTTTACATGACTTGTAGTTTTGCATCAGTGGATGAGAGCACAATTTCTTTTAAGGGGTAAAGTGAGTTTTTGGATGAACCGTCCCCAAAAGCCCAATAAGTTTGGGATGAAAGTGGTTTGTGCTCTCAGATTCAGATGATGAATACATGTTGGACTTCATTCCTTACTTCGGAAAAGACATACTCGTTCCAAACTCTACACTTCTAATGACTATTCAGAAAGTCAGCTTCTGAACGATTCGTTAGTAATGATGGATCAGTTCAACCCTGTGAGAGGACTGCATGTTTATATCAACAGGTATTGTACCAGTCCAAAGCTGGCACTGGAACTCTTGAAGACAGATTTTTATCTAACAGTGACCGTAATGCCTCAAAGAAGTGGTCGCCAGAAGTTAAAAAAAATAAAATTCAAAAATTAAAGAAGGGGAGGTGATGATTCTGAAGAAAGGTTTAATTTTAGTTATATAATGGAGAGATGAGCAAGTTTTACATAATTGGCACAAAAAACAAGGAGGATAAAGGGGGAATGACAAGTGTTCACAGCAAATATCCTAACAAACCTCCAACAACAAAACCTAACGTTATTCTAGACTTCATTACATGGATGGGAGGTGTAGATAGAAATGATCATCTCATTTCTACTTACCAATTTTTAAGCTGAATGAAGAAATGGTATAGGAAATTCTTCTTTTGATTGATGGAGGTTGCAATTGTCAATTCCGATTTATTACACAAAACAGTCAATTGTCAAGTGGAAATACTTCTAACACAGTAGAATTCAGGTACAGTATTGTTCGGAGCTTAATTGCTGAGAGAGTAGAGAAAATTCCAGATTGAAATTGGAAAGGTCAACCAACAGAAGGACAGCCAGAAAAGAGACTGCAGAGAAAGAAGGAAAGATCCTGTTGAGACAGAGAAAGAAGGAAAGATCCTGTTGAGTAGTATGTGTCAAAAGAGGTATGCGAAGAGGGACCTACTATGATTATAAAACCTATACAGGCAAGCAAGCAGGTTTTAAAATGAATTTATCACTTAAAAAAAATTATTAGGCGTCAACTTATTATGTTGTAACTCATAAATGAAACGCTCTTTTATTGAGGTTTATATATCAATACATGTTTTAAGTAACTTTTTTCAAATTTTAGAAAAATCCCAACTTGATCCAAATACTGTCTAAAATCAACATTGTAAACATATATTTTATACATTATTCAATTATACAAATTATGTAAAAATGTTTGGAACTTTTTTGCATTCCTACTACCTAAAAAGTAAGGAAAAATAACTATGAATTCATAACTTTTTATTTTTTCTTTATAAATATCTAATTTCAAACGTTATGAATTCAATCATGAAGTAGAAAAGGTTAAACATTCCTCAACTATTGTTATCTTCAATTTTTTTATAATGTTTGTTTTATAAAACAATTCATATGGAATCCACCTAGTTAAAGAAATAGACTCACCAATTGAGCATTTACAAAATTGTTAGTAAAATAGTAATTCATTGTTATGCGATGTCACTCGTAATTACAACCTATTGTCAGGCAATTTGCCCAACTCGGTAACTGATGTGTTCAAGATTTTTTTTAAATTTAAGACTTTTCTAAAAACTATAGTTTTTATGCAATGTATTATTATTTTTCATATAAGAACGATCAATGTTGTTTTAGTTTCTTCCATTACTTAATAATCTTACAAAAGTAAATATTGTAAAACTTACAAAGTATTACAAAAACTCAATACAGGGTAAAGGTAAGCGCATACAGATCGTCATCAGACAGATAAGATTTTAGTTATTGCACACACTGGTCAGCATCAGATTATTTCCAGTTCAGTTCATTGTGTATGTTGATAAGTAAATGTGTGACTGCTCTTATTTAGTTGTGGTAATTAGAAAATTCATATTTGTTATGGATATTAGTAGTGAAGAAGACGTAATTATCAGTTGTTTGTTAGCGGAAGAAGATGAAGAAGAGGAACAGAAAACGAAAAATAAATGTGGATCCATAGAATTAATCAGAAAGATGGAATACAGATAATATAATAATTTGTTCCTTGATTTAATTGAAGATGAAGCCAAATTTTTTTAAGCCGCATGTCTCAAGTTAAGTTTTTTGAACTTTTGAATGTCCTCAGACCGCACATAGTTGAAAGTGACATTAATCAATACACGAAAGGGGCCAGCTTTAATGAATCTCTCGCGATTCCCGATGTACGATGCATTTAGATATGCACACTCTAATTGAAAATATTTTTCCGTCCAATGACGATCTGTTTGCACTTACCTTAATACTTTTTTAAAAGTATTACAAAATGCCAGAATACGACACAGTAAAAATCATGTCGAAAGGTTGGTCTAGTTCGCTGCTGCTGAGGCTATTCTAGAATATAAGAAACACTTGTATTGAAAACTTCAAAGGTTTTCATCAGGTAGATCATCAGATAAAATTAAGAAAAGCAGACACAAAAGAAGAATGTTTCAGTCAAAGAAAAGACTGAGCTTGAAGTACAACAATTACAAGAAATACTGCCAGAAAATCAAAATGAAAATTTTAAACAGGAAGAAACCCATGGGGCCTAAGTCTTAAAAGATGTGACAGAAATTTAAAATACCAAGGGCATAGGAGTTGATCTAAATAATCTTCCTTTTCGTTATAAATAAACATCTGAAGTTTTTTTGCGATTTCACGTAAGTTAGTTTTTTCTAAGTTTTCCACCACTATTTCCATCATAACTTTTTTTATTTTTTGAGGTAGATAGTTCAAATGTTGTACATATGATCTTCAAAATACTGTGCAAAAACTGTAGCATTAGAGTAAACAACTTTTTAACCATATTCCTAATATATTTTTTTGCATTCATCAAAAAATTATAATTTTATCAAAAACTTAAAATATCCCTTATTTTCAAAAGCCATGCTACACTTTTATGCTGTTTTACACTGTTTTATGCTAATAAAGACTATTTATTAGCATAAAACAATGTTTAACAAAGTGGAATAGATGCAATACAAAAGGAGTTATGACGTAAAACAAGAATATCGGTTTTATTTACAGCCACCCATCCCATTTGATCGAAGAGGAGGTGGGGAGGGTGTGTTTTAATACCTCATTGTAATTGGAGTCTTATACTAGGTTACTCTTTAATTAAAAAATGTATTTTAGGAACAACTATACAAAAATATTTTTGAGTACATTGCCCCCTTAAACGCCATTCATCACTGCAAGTGGCAGGATGTATGCCAGTCATTTTTAAAAATATAGCTTTCATGTTTACCAAATGGGATCCTTCACATCGCAGGTCCATGGACGCTAACTTCTATACTGGCCACTCGTGTCTACCATAAGCTCCCTAGGCAATACTTTGGAAATTCGGCATCATATTTTAGTTAGCGCAAGCCCAACATAGCCCTGCTGTGGTATTCTAAATAGACTGGTTTCTTATTCTATGTTAATATTACCTCAAAATATATGTTTATTATACATTTTTTTTAGGTATGTACTGTGAGTGAACAGCAAGTAACTATATTAATGTCCTATTTTACTATTAGTTTCTTTTTAATATTATAACAAAAAAATGTACTAAATTATGTATTTTTTAATGTTGTGCCCATTTTAAGTTAAAAGACGACCGGGCAAGTGTAGCACGAGCCTTGGGCCGAAGGTGCGCAGTAGACCAGTGAGGAAATGTAGGAGTGGGGGTAGCAGCTGACTCAGTTCACTACTGTCAGTTGTCAGTGCCATGTCGCTCCGTTGCGCCTATATCTAACATCCACGTGCCCATACTGTCGTTATTTTGCGTGTTGTGTGTAGTCTAGTGTTTTTTATGTAGTGGTTGATTGATGTATATAATTGTGATAAAATGAAAGCTCAGCAGTATCTGCACTTTAATAAAAAGGGCAAGACAAGAGTTTCAGCAATAGTCTCTGAAATGCTAGTAAAAACAAATCAGAAATTACCTTCTGTGCCTGGACTGAGTCAAGAAAACAACAAATCTCTCAAGTTTCCAATAAATAAAGAAAAAATATCTGTTGTTGAGACCAACATAAACTACGCTTTTGATGAATTTCAGTGTGACTCAAGCGTGGCTTTTGCTCATGCCATCTCCGGTGACCTGCATGACCATAGAAATATGACTGCCGGAGTTGCAGTTGCCTTCAGAAAGAGATTTGGAGGGCCACAACAGTCAGACTGCATTGATAATAGACTCACATACCAACGGATAGAAGATGGTGCTACAGTCTATGGCCTGATCACTAAATCAAGATTTAATGCCAAACCAATTAAAGAAGAGTATGACAGCGCATTCAGACAGCTCACCAAAGAATTCAAATCAAGAGGACTTAAAACACTAGTCTGCTCCCCAATGGGCTGTGTTCGAGATTTAGTTAAACTGGAACACTTTGCTGCTAACATCATGGAATTTCAACAAAAAACAGGGGCATCAGTTATTATTGTCACTTACAGCGAACAGTCAATTAGGGTGCTAAGAAACGGACTTCCTCATCAGGTTTTTGTAAAAAAGCTGAAAGAAGCAATAGAGGAGGCCAGAGAAAGTGGAAGAATCCCTCAACCCAACATATCATCAATGGAGGATTTCCCCCCGTTAGTAGGTGACATAAGAAGATTAGTTGAAGACAGTCCGGAATTAAGTGTAATACCAAACCACTCCAATACCCTCTTGTACATTGAAGATTTTGCTGCACACTCTCCAGGCTCTGATGAGATTCAACCCAATTCTAATATGAATAGCCCCATAGATGATCACCACCTCACTAAACTTCAAGAAAATAGTGTTCTATCAAATCCTTGTACATATGTAAATAGTAGCCTTAAGCATGTAAATATTAGTTCAACCAATGTAAATATTAGTCCTAAGCATTCATATTCTGATGTCTTACCTTTAAACTCCTCTCTGGCTCACACCATGAATCCAGGTTAAATAGTTCACACCTTAAAATTTTCCACCAAAATGTCCAGGACCTTAAAGGCCGCATTGAATCTTTAGAAATTATATTAAATGAAGTTAAGCCAAATATTTTTATAATAACAGAGCATAACATGTCAAATGAACAGTTAAAACGTTTAAACATAGGAAATGATGACATCATAACCCACTATTCTCGCACCACAATGAAAGGTGGCGGAGTGTTGATCATGTCAGAAGAGGGTTTAAAGGCCAGACAGATAGACTTTTCAGAAATTAGTTCATTAACTGAGGATATGTTGTTTGAATGCTGTTTGGCAGAGTTTAAAATTAACAAAAGAACAATAATAATAGCAGGTGTATACAGGACTCCTCAGTTTAACAACACAGAATTTATAGCCCGACTTAGTAGAATTATGGAGATACTAACAAGGAAAGATGTAGAAATCGTTATAACCGGAGATTTTAACATAAATGTTCTCGACAATTCTGTTCAGACAAGAGAACTGAAAAGCATTCTCACCTGTCATGGAATGACACATCTTATTAATTTTCCAACCAGAGTCACAGCAACCTCAAAAAGTTGCATTGATAACTTTTTTACAAATATAAATAGTCAAAATACCGTGGTAACAGGACTCATTACAGCTTTGTCTGACCATGACGGCCAATTATTAGAATTACTAAATGAAAAATTTGTGAATAAAATTGATACACTCTCATTTATCAGTAGGAATTTGTTTAAGGAAAACATTTCAAATTTCACAAAAATGATAAAAAAGGAGGACTGGAATCTAGTCTATCAAGCTCCTGTAAATTATAAATATGATATATTTGACAACATTTTTCGATATTATTTTGATTTGAACTTTCCAAAAGTCTCAAAGAAAAAAAACATTAAATAATAAAAATAATTGGAAAACTGATGATCTTGAACAAGAAAAGGATCAATTAGTTCAAATAAACAAGTTAGATAGACAAACAAAAAATTCAGATCTTAAAATAGTAATGAAATACAGAAATGACCAATACAAAAAGAATCTAACAAAAAGAAAGAAAAAATACTTTGATGAAAAAATTAAAAATTCTGAAAATATCAGACAACTTGGGATATCATTAATAATGAAACGGGCAAATATACCTGTAAAAAAAAAAAAAAAATAACTGAAAATATAAAATTAAAGGAAAATGACAAATTTATTTACGATCCACATACTGTAAGTAGGTTATTTAATGATTATTTTATAAATGTAATTGACAAAATGGTTAATGAAACTCCAAAAAATATTTCTTCAAACCAAAATCTTCAACCTGATTTAAGTACATCTCCAACCTCGACTTTCCGATGCCCCCCTTTACAAGAATCTGAAGTCATAAAGATAATAGATTCTTTAAAAAATAAATGTTCTAGTGGATTCGATGAAGTGCCTTTGAAACTAATAATAATTGCAAAAGAATCTTTAATTAAACCTTTAATGCATTTAATAAACTCTTCTTTCATCACAGGATCTTTTCCAAAACAGCTCAAAATGTCTAAAATAGTTCCAATTCTTAAAAAAGGAGATGCAACTGATATTAAAAACTATCGACCAATATCATTACTTCCATCTATTTCTTAAGTTTTTGAAAAGACCATGCACGAGCGATTAGTTAAACATTTAGATGCTAACAATCTTTTCGATACTGAACAACATGGTTTCCATAAAGGTAAATCTGTGGTAACTGCACTCGTTAATTTCACTGAATCGATAATTGATTCAATAGATAAGAAAAAAACTGCAGCTGGTATTTTCGTGGATTTACCGAAGGCCTTTGATAGCATTTCACATACTATCTTTATCAAAATTACAGTCACTTGGGGTTAAAGGGGTAAATTTGAAATGGTTTCAATCATATTTATGTGATAGATACAGTTTGTTGAAATTTCACATATTACTAAAAACAAAATTTTTAAATTCTCATCTAAGACACAACAGATTAAATATGGGGTTCCTCAGGGGTCCATCCTTGGTCCCCTTCTCTTTCTTTGCTACCTTCAGGGAATACCAAAGCTGCTTAGTAGATTTAACAATATTAAAAATGAATTATATTTTTATGCAGATGACTCAAATTTGATCATCTCCGCTAAATCGGAAGAAGAATTGGAAATAGGAGCACATATTGAACTTGCAATACTTCAAGAGCACTTTATAAAAAATAACTTATTTTTGAATTCACAAAAGACCAACTATATATGTTTTTCTACAGCGCAAAATAACAATGCACTCCAACCAAATATTTTTATCAATACTGACGAAGTATCACAGATTAATCAAACAAAATTCCTAGGCTTATTAATTGATAAAAATTTAAATTGGAACAGCCACATTGATCAAGTAATTAGTAGAGTTAACTCAGGCCTTTTTGCCCTAAAAAGAATGTATTTTTTATGTAACCAAACTTATTTAAAAAAACCTATTTTATGCTCATGTGCCACATTGCTTATGGCATTTGTGTGTATGGAGGAACATCTACTCAAAATCTAAATAAACTCCTAATTTTAAAGAAAAAAGCAATCAGAATAATTATTTTACATTTAAAATCTGATGATTCTGTTAAAAATCAATTTGCTAGTCTCCAACTTTTAACTGTTTATGGACTATATATATTGGAGTGCATAATGTACGTGATAAACCATGGTAGTGATATTAAGATACATAGCGATATCCATAATTATAACACGAGGGGGAAAAACACTTTGGTACTTCCTCAGCATAACCTTGAGCTATTTAAGAGAAAGACGTCATATATGGGAGCAAAGTTTTTTAATTCTCTGCCAAACGTCATTAAAATTGAGAAAGATATTGTTAAATTTAGAAAATTGCTTAAATATTATTTAGTAAATAAAGCACTGTATTCATTTGAAGAATTTTACAATATGTAACTAGCATAGGATTAATTTAAGTTTGACGCTATTTGTTGTACACGGATGTGTAATTATATGAATAAAGAGATTTGTCTATTGTCTATCGTAAACTAATTGGTGGACAAAAGTATTGCATAGCCAAAGTCGAGAAATTATTGTTAGTGTGTACAAGTTTATGAAATGTAAAGCTGGAACTGAAGCTGCAATACATTTAAAACAGGTTCAATGTCGTGTAGCATAAGCCACAGGTATGTCAGTGGCGTCTGTTAAGAGAATACTTGTAGAAAACAAAAAAAGTCGTTGTTCAGACTTGAACTCAGTTTAATACTCCAAATAAAAATAGGCATAGAATAAAGAATAAAATTGAACAAGATGACTTTGATTTGTGTATAGTTAGGCACACTTTAAATGAGTTCAATAAAATTAATTGTGAATAACCTACAATAAAAACTCTGTTGGCGGTCCTAAAAGAAAAGATTGATTTTATAGGGAGTAAATGGTCATTAGGTAAGTTCTCACACCACCTAATTTTTCACTGGAGAAAATCAGTTAATAACAGGAAAATATTAATTGAAAAAATGATATAACGGAACTACGTTTAAAATATTATTGATCGGAAGGTAGACCTGTAAGATATATATATATATATATATATATATATATATATATATATATATATATATATATATATATATATGGACAAATCATTTGTTCATTCTACTCACACAAAACCCTTCAGTTTGGGA
>JAQJVL010006896.1:0-26651 GCA_035578905.1 Stictocephala bisonia | reverse complement strand
GTTCTGTCAATCAAACAGATAGTTATTAAACATATGACCGCATTAAGAGGTATTGTAGACGGGTTGATTAATTAGCTACTTAGGAAACTAATGTTCAGTAAAACAACAACTATTTTGTTATAAACATGCTAAACATATGCCCTTAATATTTGTGATGTTATTTAAGAAATAACAGTTCAGTTTATAATATTAAGAAATAAAATGTACTATATTTGTGAATACCTGTAAATGTATACTATTTTATTCTTAATTAATGATGTAAATCCACGAAATAGATCGATCGTTTCTACTCATTTAAGTTTAGAAAACTTCTAAAAGTAGGTGGTTTTAGAAAACCCAATCACTGAATAACTGATATTTTCTGATTGGGTTCGAAACAGACGTCTGTAATCCCTTTTAACTAACCTATTTTAGATAATAGTCCTTGTGCAATCACAGCTAAGTCTGCCTTACTAATAATCCTACTTCAACCTTAAATCTGGTTGTAAAAAGCCATTATTATTTGTATGTTCAACATGATTTTACGTAGTTTATCCATAAAATTATGTCGAATTATAAGATAGTATAATGTTAAAAATGTGGAACTACATTTACGATTACTTAGGTAGGTTGAACAACATAACTGATAAGTTACTGTTTAAAGTTAAAGCTGCATGTTCATGATAAACTTATGAACCACGAACTAAATCATTTACTAGATGTTTAATTGAAATAACAGAGCTTTTTAAAACCGAAATTAACATTAAAATACATTTTACTAATTATTATTGAAATATAGCCTCAAATACAATGGGACGTGTATTAATAAAATTACGCCACTAGGATTAATTTAATTATATTGTTACTGATGATGGTAAGTTTGCTTTACTAATTACTATACCCAATAATTTTCTACTAATTTTTTAATATAATTTACTTTGTGGTGATATTCAAGGTTGTCAAAAATTGCACAAGCAAGATTAGTTTATCTGAATTTATTAACAAATATGAAAGAAAAGAGAAATTTGTTCCCAGAATGCATTGGTATTTAAATCATACATTTATAAACATTAGCTAAAAAATCAGCGAGGAAAATTATTTCTCATTAGAAAATAAAGGCAGCAGTATATATTCTGGGAGTGGAGTCCGTAGAAAACGGAGACTTGAATTAGACTTTAAGTAAATTAGTCTAAACAGGTTAAATGCTTTGTAATAAAACCTGGACTAACAATGAGTTCAAATTAAATACTAACTTCTAGCTATAGCAATTTATAACTCAAATTAGTTTAGACTAAATATAGTTTTCTTTTATTAGTGTAACATTTTAAAATACCAAGAACATCAGTATATTAAAGTTAAACATTATAAAAATCACAATCGTTCATAATTTGTTGTAATTGTCAGCATCCCGACATACATAATACATAGACATACATGATTGCCAAAATTCAATAAACAAAAAATACAACAATTTATATACCATTAAAAACTAAAACTAACTCACCTAGTTATAGCCTGGAATGCAGTATCACAGGCTACATCTGTGAATACCAGCTAATCCCTTAGAGAACGAATGCAAAGGATAATCTGCAGCTATACTTTATTTATTGAATGACCCGACTTGACGTGAGTGCACTTAGTGGCACTTGAATGAAGCTCTGACGCGTGGTGTTGCCCAGAGTGCTGATTTTAACATACGACAGAAAGTAGTTGAGGTAGAGGGAAATCAGCTTGAAGGCATTTTTAATGGTTCAAACAAAAATATATATAACATGTGATAAGAACAGTTTATAAACAATAGGAAGTATTAAATTGTCTACTAAAGTCTATTAAAGTCTACCATTATAATATGTACTCTAACACTTATTTTTAAAAAATCAAACCAGTTGGTTATAATAACACATATAGCCTCATTTTACCTACCACAGATAGACGAAGACTTTTACTAGTAAATTTAGAAGAATTTTTTTGATTTTATATTACACATTAATTATTTATAGTTTCTTTTCAATAATTATAATTTTAACATGGCCTGTATTAATTGTATGTGTTGAACAAAATAATTTGTACATTACTGAATACAAACGTCAAACTCAGTCTCTGAATTTTTGTAAGAAACTTTCGTAAGGATGGAAATTCAACATCAACGGTGATTCATAGATCTATAAGCCTTGAACAAGATATGTCAGAACTATTGGCTGAATCTCAAGATATAAAATTGTACTACACATAAACAGATTCATTAAAGTGACTGTAAGATCAGATACTCCCATTTGTTTAGAGGAGGCGCATTATTTTAAATTCATTAAACAGTTATTAGGTCATCTACTTTCATTGATACAAATACTGAGCCCCTTAACAGATCCAATCTGAGTAATTTGGCAAGAAGCCCATCGACAACGATGGAATCTGAAACGAAATGTTTGATTTAGTTCTATAATGTGTTGTCTTATTACTTTACTTATTGTCTTAAGCAAATATACTAATTAAAAATACACTAATAGCAGTTTTCATTGCAAAAGACTTTAATTTTAACATTTATTTCTTCTACTAATCAGCCTCATATTGTAGTAAGTATATTAAATATGAAATCAGATAGATCTGTTTTATAAATTGACATTGGACATGAAATTAGAAAGTGCTTTGTAACATCAATCATGCAATGTTATGGCATTCCTAATAGGTAAAATCAGTCTCATTACCAACAATGAATAAATTGCTGTGACATTTTTCTAGACACACTGGTCCAGGGAATGCTTTGTGTAATATGTTTCTGAGTTGGCTAGAGATATTTTCACTTTCCCACCTAATGTTTTTTTTTTTTTTTTTTTTTTTTTTTTTTTTTTTAATTGTATCTTCGATTGCTTATCATTTACATTGTAAATAATTCTAATGAATTACTGGACTATCAATCTTACAATCATTGAAGAATGCTTAACAACTAAACAAATAATTTATTTAGTTACATCAACATTTGAAAAAATCCAAAACTACATAATTATATACATAACGTGATTACATACATAAGTAGACACTTTGCTATTAAAAATATTCAAGTCACAAATTACTGAAAGTAACTCTCTACAACAATACTAAGTTTACAAGTTTACAACAATACACTTTTCGTAAATTTATTAAATTGCTAGATAAGCTGATAATAATATATATATATATATATTATTCTATAATTTTGATTTGTTTAACATTTTTCAAATTTTGATAAATAAGGTTAAAATGGTATTAGCACCGTATATATTATCAAGCAACCGATACATTTGGTTTTATACTTTATACACTGCCAACTATTTAAAGTAATCTTTTGTCTAGGCCTTACGTTGCCTTTTGATTTGGGTAGAAGTAATTGACTCAATTGAACCTTATTTTAAATGATTTAAACAACAATCCAAAAACCAGCGTAATTCGGGGTTATTGAACGTATTCTGCACTATACTGTCCTAACTAAACTGTCTTTAAATATTGAGATAATATTACATCAATTACGTGTTGAGATAAACAATTTTGAGATAGTGTAGCTCAATTATTAGAAGTAATTAAAAAAATTATGTGTAAATGTTACTTTTATATTTGTTTGCATGTTTGTATTTGAATGTTTGTATTTAATATACTCACCGACTTTAAATCACAAGAATATGAATTCATGTTTTGTTTATAAACAGAGTGAAGTACTGTAGGATATGTATCATTAGTCAGATATCTATCAGGACTGAGTAAAATATTACCCGATTTGATCTATTTATAAGGACTGTTATACTTTTATAGTAATTTGGTCCGAATGACTTTTTATACTTTTTTTTAATTTTATGTAAACTTATTGTTGGATTTTATAGTTCAAAGCATGGGCGATACGGTTCATTTTGTACAGTGTAATTACCTATCTAGTTAGTTTCAGTGAGTAAACTAAAATTAAATAACATTCGAATATGTTTCAAAAAATAAATTAGTTACTGAATTATTGTAAATATATGCATTAATAAGGATTAATTATAAAAGTTAAGAACTAAACTATCAAAATGAAGGGATAATATGTTAATTGTAGTTAATACAAAGTGATGTAATAAATGTGAGTTTATAACCATGTATTATATTAAAGTCCTTAATCATGCATAAGGACTGTCTCTTTCGTAAACAAGGAAATTGTGTTAATTTATTTTTCTTTTCATTTGCATGATTATATTACGATCAGTAGTATTTATTATTATTTACAACTTGTTACAGAATTACTTATTAGTTGAGACATTTATCTTACATTTTCTAGCTACAAGTTGAGTTATCTAAAGCCTCTCTTCTATTTATCCTAGCTCGTTAAACCCCTAATCCTCTAATCTCTCAATTCTCATAAATATGAGAATTAAGATTTAAAATGTGGAACTGATTTCTACAAGGATAAAATGAAGATAAATATGTATGAGTCAACAAATATGTGTATGTCCACCTGCGTGTATATTACTTCCTACATTGTAGTTATATTGGGGAAAAGTATATGCTTTTCAGTCCGATCAAGGCCTAAGTTTAACATTGCTCTAGATATACCAACTGCACAACGAATCCTCAGATGAAAGTATTAAATGCTGATCCTCATTATTTCCAAAAAATGTACTACCAAATTAGCTAGGCAAATTATTATCATAATGTATATTATCTACTAAACCAAGTAAATAATCACTCTCAATTATATAACTATCTCAGAGTATGTATAGGGCCAAGTTCCGATATTAAAGTCGTGATTTAGGTAAATGTTCCAGTTAATTTTTTTTTATAAATTAATAAACAATGCCAGTTTAACTATTTAGTCACTATATGTCGTCAGTCTTATTTCAATTATTGCTGTGGGAGGTTTGAAACCCGATTAGCACATCAGCGATTTATCATAACTGTAAATAAAAGTCATGATCGAAGGTTCATAAATAATAGCTTCTTATGTAAGAGGTTCTTAGATATAATTACACTTCTGGAACTTTACATGCTTATTAATATATTTATTTATTGTAGTATATGGAATACAGTATTCATTATTTGAGGTTAACCAGTTGTTTAATGTAACGTTTATAAGTCGTAATCAGTAATATTTAAGCACAAAATACAGAGAAAAAGCTTTAATATTCCATAAACTTCTATAACAAGTATACAAATACAAAATAAGTGCGCGCTAACTACGTATTTAAAAATAATGATGACATATTTATTGTTATTATAATAATTAGAAATAGCGATTTTCCACGTTAAATTATAAATGTTCATGAAGCTGAAGAAGTGAAATGTTAACCATATTACTGAAGGAGTTCTCAAAGCTTTAACAGTAAGCTACCAAGGGTCAGATGTATAACCTCAACAGACTCCTTAAAAGCTTTGCCAAGAAGCTGTCTTCTTTTGTCAGGGAAAACCAAGCTTTTCAACCATTATACTCTGTTACCCTTCAAACTCACATCAGTATTTTATATTTTGTTCTTTTTGCCATATATTGGTTATTATAGTACCTGTTAAGTACAGTCCAACCATCGTGTTCTGAGATTCAACATGTTGATTCGTCTCGATACTTAATTGGAACACTTACTGCATACTATCTCAAATAAATAAGTTTGCAATGAGCTTATTAGTTTTTTCATATTTATGAGTTTGATAACCTATATTTTATCGTAAAATTTACTTACATTTTATAAACTAATATTAGAAGAAGTAGAGCTCTAACATAAGAAAGGGAAGACAGTAAAGGTTAGATTGTCAACGTCGCTGTAACACAAAGGCTCCATTATTAATGGCTTCTTCTAGCAGTGTGGTATTATCGTTTTTGATAGCTGTATGTTCCATAAAAGTAAAAGAGAAATAAAAATGAATTTGCCAATTTCATCGTATTGTCAATTTACTTTTAGATATCTACACCAGTATAACATCAATTGTTCTATCAAAGTTTTGTACGCTAAAATATATTTTCAAATAATATAAACTTCCCAAAATTCTTTATTAGTGTTATATTTAAATGTACGTAAAATAAACCAGAAACTACAAAAATATATTTACTCTATATTACTAAATTGAACATAATGTATGTACATTTTGTCGATAACTGCTATTCGTACATCACCAAAATGGTTCATAGTTATATTATATCAGTTTTAATGCTTAAGTAATCAAATTCTTAACTTAGTGAATAAATGCAACTTTTCCGTTAATTTACTACCGCTTGATATTGATCTAAAAACTGTTTTCCACTTAAATTTAGGTCCATTGGGGTATTTCCTATCCGCTACAAGTCTGATATCACTGGCCTTATCTTATCGCTTTCCAAGTACTTACACACGAAGAGTGCATTCGGCGTTAAGTCAATACGTATTGGATTTACCAGTTTGTGATCAACTTTAGTACCCACCTAACCATGATTGTGATTGGCAATGAAGTAACTGAATAATAAGTCGGAACGAATTAACGGGAAAAGTCCGAATAAAATTATACAATATTATTATTATAGTAAAATGTTTTGTGAGTTTGAGTTTTGACTTACAGTACTTGTGATTCAAAGAGCTTGGATTGAGATGTTTTTGCTGGATTGAGTTACATTTAAACTTATTTATACCAAAAAAACTTTTAAAAAATAATGTTTTTCTCAAGCTGTAACTTACATGAGGTAATAACGTACAATAACAGTATACATAATATTATGAAATGAAAATGGTGAATGGTATATTATAATATACCTAATACCGCTATGTTATATTAGGAATATTTTAATATACCATCACTTATTAATTGTACACCTTATTAGAAAGATAGATTAAGGTGTACCATCAATAAGTACACCTTTACGTCTCTGAACTCTCCGATAAGTCAATAAGTACATCTTTACGTCTCTGAACTCTCTGATAAGTCAATAGATCTTTAGTTGACCATTCGATACAAACAATACAAAAGGCTACATAAATTATAAAATTAATGTAACTAAAATAACATGCATGAGCAAGACACCCAAAACAGTCAAAAGTCAAAGTCACTTTATGCAAACCAAAAAATAAAGAAATACATGCACAATACATGCATAAAAAAGAAAAATATATTTGACAGTAATTCAGATGACATATCTGTTTTAGGCTTGTGTAAGTATACATAGTTAGTCTACATGTAGACTACAAGACCTGCGTGATTTGCTTCATGAAATTCATTGATAGTATATAAATGGTTTGTAATAAGCCAATGTTTTAAAACTTTGGAGAATTTAGGTGGTGGTAGGTTTCTGATGGAAATCGATAATCTATTATATAACCTAATACCTGAAACCGAAAAGCAGTTATTTGTTTTATGTAACCTATTTCTAGGAATAAATAAGTTTAAATTGTATCTAGTATTGTAATCATGCACATTATCATTTAGTGGGAAGGACTCATGTCTGGCCTTCATACCCGTGAAACACTGACAAAATGTATTCATCGAAAACAGTCAAGATATAATTCTCTATAAATAATAGTTTACAGTGTTCCAAAAAACTAACATTAGAAATAATTCTCACAGGTCTCTTGGTAGTTGCAACTAGTTCATTTAGAATCACTAATATCATATTTAAAGTGTCCAAAACAAATTGGTTATAATTCCAGCCACTATTTTATTTTTTTATTTTATTTTTTTATTTTTTATTTTTAAATGTATATGTCAAAAAACAAAAAGTGTATTAAGCTGTAATTTTGTGTGATCCTTCATAACATAAACATACGTTTGGAGAAACATTATTGGTTTTCCAGTATCAAAATGACTGTCATTTAAATTTTTAAATCCTAAATAAATCCTAAAACAAATAATTATATTAAATATTGCACTTGGTAATGTTTTTTAAGCAATGTAATTACAAATCCAATTATATAACGATTTACAAAATTGGACAAAAAATAACAAATAAAATTGATAATTTATGTGACAGTATGTAAAATGCCAGTACAATGTGCAGCATACATGTAACGGATGAGGAGTTCACCTCCGAAAGTTTTCAAGATGTATAAATTTGTCTGAAAACTTGAAATAAGTTGTAAAATAACCCATACAACAAAAGTTATGTAGTGCCTATATGCGCTTCCTCACCCCCTCTTGGGGGTGGTAAATTAAAAATTCCAAATAACACCTGAAATCGGTAGATTTACTAATTTTAAGCAAAAGTTTTTTTATATCTTTTTGTCAAAAACCCAGTAGTTTTTTAGTTAATAGTGAATGAAAAGCAACATAAAAATTATTTTCAACAGTTTCTCACGAATAACTCAAAAATTTTATGATCAACGAAAAATATCGTTTTTATTTAAAATAAAGTTTATAAAAACCAAATGAAACGTGTTATTTTTTATTCCATTATGTTCTATAGGGAGAGAGTTACATCTCCTTAAAGAAGATTTTTTATTAGCCTTGAATTTACTGAGAGATTCTATATAAAATAACGGAAAGATGAGTTGCTTTTACGAAAATACTTAAGGGACTTTGTTTAGAGTACGTACAAAGAGCTTTAATTTAGGCTCTTATAGAAGTTTATCAAACAAAAATTTACGAAGTTACAGTGAAAACAGTCAAGGTAACTAATATTTTTTAAGAGAGATAAGCAATAAAACTGAAGCCATTACCATTATTTATTAGAATCCAACTATAATTTACTTTACTTATATGTTAGTTATAAGTTCCAGAAGTTTTAGTAATTTAGAAATCATACTTTGAATATATAAAGTACTAAAATAAAAACAACAATAAAAAATTTTGAAAATTGCCTTTCTGTTAAAATAAATAAAAAACTAATAAATATTCGTAATACAACATTTATCTGTTTTAAAAATTGATATAGCATGAAAATGAAATGAGCTATGGCCGTTCAAACCCTTGCATCTTGGGTGATCATTTTGAACCCTTTAAACCGTAATTGTTTTTTAAAGTTAAAGGTTTCCAAAACTTATGTTACTTCAGGTTAAAGTTCATACAATTTCCTTTAAAATGGGTTCTTAATCGATACATAATCTTAAAACTCAATGGAGTTATGACTAAAAAATTATTCGTATGATTGCGGACTATAGTCGGAACATGGTATTTTTAAAATGTTGGAGTATTTTTCCATTATTTATTAATACATTTACCTCAATATACCGAAGACACCCAAGAAAATATAAATATATGATGATATACATCTACTTAAATAAAACATTGTTAAATTATCTACGTGTAGTTTAAATTACAAAAATCATTACCATGGAAACCATTCTATAAATAATTAAATTATTTAACTGTAGTAAATATTAAAATTTATAAAATAAAATAATATTGTATGATATTTATTAATCTCTATCAAATTAATATTGATAAAGTTACTTGCATATTTAAACCTACACTTCACGTAGTTATTTACATGTAACACCAATTGAGCAGGGACGATTTGTTTTTCATTAAATTCTTACATTCTTACATATGAGACACCGACACGTTCATATACATATATAAACACTACATTCACTACTCAAAAACACTAATAATCTTCAGAACACATAAGAAAATATATAAAAACTAAAAATACTACTACAATTTAGATATACAAAGAAATATTACATTTACAAACGTACAGAAATTGTGTTCCGTGATTCGTTTTTCTTTTTCTTATACTTCATCAATGACAAAACATCTTAGCAAAAATCAAAATTTACCATTAAATGAGGCATATTTCTGTTATTTTAGTGGTGAATAGTAACGGTACTGTCAAGGTGCGTTCAATAATAAAAGATGAAACCGCACACGGCGTAACCGACAGAAACACGCGGGCTGCCGCTTAGCGCACCAACTTAACCGACAGAAACACGCGGGCCGCCACTTAGTGCACAACTTAACCGACAGAAACACGTGGAACGCCACTTAGTGAGTGCACAACTTAACCGACAGAAACACGCGGGCCGCCGCTTAGTGCACAACTTAACCGACAGAAACACGCGGGCCGCCGCTTAGTGCACAACTTAACCGACAGAAACACGTGGAACGCCGCTTAGTGCACAACTTAACCGACAGAAACACGCGGGCCGCCGCTTAGTGCACAACTTAACCGACAGAAACACGCGGGCCGCCGCTTAGTGCATAACTTAACCGACAGAAACACGCGGGACGCCGCTTAGTGCACAACTTAATCGACAGAAATAAGCAAGCCACCGCAAGTAGGGTTTAATACTTTTTTGTCAAAATTTGAATGAAAACTGTATTTTTTAAGGGTAGTAATAACTCAAAGGGCAGGTAATTAACATTAAATAGTATATATTTATCTCTAAATTTATTACATACTTATTTTTTTGTAATTTTCCTAAATATTACAATAAGGGGTGGCTTTCACCCCTTTAAAACAAAAAACACAACCTGCACTCATATAAATTTTTAAGTAGAAGATAATACGAGCTTAATTCAAAATTTTCAGAAAATTTGGTCTTTTCTGAAAACTGTCGGAGGAGGTTTTACCTCATTCTCACCTACAGTGACTGAACTATTTGATAAATGTGATACTCCTAAATCAGATGTTTACATAAACGTTATTGTTGTAATAATCAGATGATTTAAGACTAGGACAAATACAAACGGTATACAATATGACGATCTAAAACTTAACCACAAATATAGTGCAAAAAGTTATATAAAATAATCATGTATTAATTTGAGTTATAAAGATTTATTTTTACTTCGCTAGTACCATGCGATTAGAAGAATTCCTAATTGACACAAATTAGTATAACAATAAAACATTTAGAAATTATTAGTAACTGGATCCGTGCATAGTGGGAATGTACCAACACCTATAAATTATTAGTAACTGGATCCGTGCATAGTGGGAATGTACCAACACCTATAAATTATTAGTAACTGGATCCGTGCATAGTGGGAATGTACCAACACCTATAAATGATACATTTAAACAAATATAATCAATTTAAATTCTTACATATGTTTTTAACTGAACAATTATACAATATTTTACATTACTGTGACTTGTTACTTCTTGAGTATAAATGTAATTTTACAATTATAGATATAATTATTTTTAAGTGGACTGTTGTTTTTTTATGTGTTTTTTAGCTATTCGCTTGTGTTGGATTGTTGATGATTGGTAATTTGTTGATGATTTTAACGTCTCACGTGGAAAAATGTTAAAAATAAACTTTCGATGTTCTTGGGTGTTTTACTTCGATCCTTGAAGGAATTGACTCTTTTTATAATAATCTACAAAATTATGTAGCACCAGTAACTAACAAGTTGCAAGTGGTTAGTCATGCTATAAACTGAACTTATACACTTTTGTAGTATTACAAACACTTACTATGGTCAAAATAACTGCAAGCTAAACCATTCAAAGTACAGTCTACTAACGTTACGTTTGTTTTCCGAGGCAAATAACTGATTTTACACACTTTACCTTGAAATTATTCTAATATACATTAAATGTTTATACATCGATACAAAACAGACACCAAAAACTATTAATTACGTTTCTTTTTAAGTACTTTATCTGGAATTTCAAAACCACAATAAATAACTGATTAAAAAATTGTTTTAACAGTTTTTTGTTGTTGTTGATAATACAAGATGGTATAGGTTGATAATAAAATTTGTACCTAACTTCATTTACAAAGTCAACTTTGGCCTTTTTATTTATTTTTTAATCAACATATATATATCAAAACATTAGGAATAAGTAATATTTATTTTTCAACTACCTTGAATTTGATATGCATATTGATTTACAACATAGATTGTTATTTGAAATGTTTACCTGTGTCAGTTTTTATTGTCCATGTTTTAAATATTTTTCACATTAAATATATAAATATTTAAATTACTATCCATGTTATTTTATGAAAGTTATGACGTTACTAATATTGGGTAAACATTTTATATCCGTCAATAAACATGATATTTTCAATAATGTAAATTCTAAAATAAGTTCTTTACATTTTGAGCCAACCTGCTCCTAGGGATAAGAATAATTTAAAACTATTATATAAAAATTATAAAACTTTAAAGACCTTCAAAATGAGATGACATGACACGTCCTATGTCAGCTTTTGAACTTTTTTTCAAAACCGACCTCCTATCACAAACGTGGCATTTTGGGACAATTAACAGTGGTTTAAAATATTTTTTTGAATGTTTGGAATCAAGAATTCAGGGTTACAATGGGGAAAAATACTCAATTTAAATTCTATTGATCGTACAGTTAGTGGCCCAGTGGTATGAGACATCCTGTGTAATGAGACACACCCATGACCATTGTTGTAGTCACATTAAAGTAACCTCTTTGTCGGAGTAATAATTCTCTTTAGAGACCATTGTTGTTAAATAATGAAGTCCGTACAGTTAGTGGCCCAGTGGTATGAGACATCCTGTGTAATGAGACACACCCATGACCATTGCTGTAGTCACATTAAAGTAACCTGTCTGTCGGAGTAATTGTCTTTAGAGACCATTGTTTTTAATAATGAGGTCCGTACAGTTAGTGGCCCAGTGGTATGAGACATCCTGTGTAATGAGACACACCCATGACCATTGTTGTAGTCCACATTAAAGTAACCTGTCTGTCGGAGTAATTGTCTTTAGAGACCATTGCTGTTAAAAAATGAGGTCCGTACAGTTAGTGGCCCAGTGGTATGAGACATCCTGTGTAATAAGACACACCCATGGCCATTGTTGTAGTCCACATTAAAGTAACCTCTTTCTCGGAGTAATAATTGTTTTTAGAAACCGTACTAGTTAAATAATGAAGTCCGTACAGTTAGTGGCCCAGTGGTATGAGACATCCTGTGTAATGAGACACACCCATGACCATTGTTGCAGTCCACATTAAAGTAACCTGTCTGTCGGAGTAATAATTGTCTTTAGAGACTATTGTTGTTAAATAATGAAGTCCGTACAGTTAGTGGCCCAGTGGTATGAGACATCCTGTGTAATGAGACACACCCATGGCCATTGTTGTAGTCCACATGAAAGTAACCTGTCTGTCGGAGTAATTGTCTTTAGAGACCATTGTTGTTAAATAATCGAGTTCCGTACAGTTAGTGGCCCAGTGGTATGAGACGTACTGTGTAATGAGACACACCCATGAGCATTGTTGTAGTCCACATTAAAGTAACATTTCTGTCGGAGTAATTGTCTTTAGAGACCATTGTTGTTAAATAATGAAGTCCGTACAGTTAGTGGCCCAGTAGTATGAGACATCCTGTGTAATGAGACACACCCATGACCATTGTTGTAGTCCACATTAAAGTAACCTGTTTGTAGGAGTAATTGTCTTTAGAGACCATTGTTGTTAAATAATGAAGTCCGTACAGTTAGTGGCCCAGTGGTATGAGACATCCTGTGTAATGAGACACACCCATGACCATTGTTGTAGTCCACATTGAAGTAACCTGTCTCTCGGAGTAATAATTGTCTTTAGAGACCATTGTTGTTAAATAATGAAGTCCGTACAGTTAGTGGCCTAGTGGTATGAGACATCCTGTGTAATGAGACACACCCATGACCATTGTTGCAGTCCACATTAAAGTAACCTGTCTGTCGGAGTAATAATTGTCTTTAGAGACTATTGTTGTTAAATAATGAAGTCCGTACAGTTAGTGGCCCAGTGGTATGAGACATCCTGTGTAATGAGACACACCCATGGCCATTGTTGTAGTCCACATGAAAGTAACCTGTCTGTCGGAGTAATTGTCTTTAGAGACCATTGTTGTTAAATAATCGAGTTCCGTACAGTTAGTGGCCCAGTGGTATGAGACATCCTGTGTAATGAGACACACCCATGAGCATTGTTGTAGTCCACATTAAAGTAACATTTCTGTCGGAGTAATTGTCTTTAGAGACCATTGTTGTTAAATAATGAAGTCCGTACAGTTAGTGGCCCAGTAGTATGAGACATCCTGTGTAATGAGACACACCCATGACCATTGTTGTAGTCCACATTAAAGTAACCTGTTTGTCGGAGTAATTGTCTTTAGAGACCATTGTTGTTAAATAATGAAGTCCGTACAGTTAGTGGCCCAGTGGTATGAGACATCCTTTGTAATGAGACACACCCATGACCATTGTTGTAGTCCAAATTAAAGTAACCTGTCTGTCGGAGTAATTGTCTTTAGAGACCATTTTTGTTAAATAATGAGGTCCGTACAGTTAGTGGCCCAGTGGTATGAGACATCCTGTGTAATGAGACAAACCCATGACCATTGTTGTAGTCCACATTAAAGTAACTTGTCTGTCGGAGTAATTGTCTTTAGAGACCATTGTTGTTAAATAATGAAGTCCGTACAGTTAGTGGCCCAGTGGTATGAGACATCCTGTGTAATGAGACACACCCATGACCATTGTTGTAGTCCACATTAAAGTAACCTGTCTGTCGGAGTAATTGTCTTTAGAGACCATTGTTGTTAAATAATGAAGTCCGTACAGTTAGTGGCCTAGTGGTATGAGACATCCTGTGTAATGAGACACACCCATGACCATTGTTGTAGTCCACATTAAAGTAACCTGTCCGTCGGAGTAATTGTCTTTAGAGACCATTGTTGTTAAATAATCGAGTTCCCTAAAGTGCGCCACCAATGGAAAGGCTCTTAAGCTGTTTATAGCATAAAGAGCTGTTGTAAGTTTAGTTTTATCTCCAGCACAAAAGTCTTATTTCATTTGTTTTGTTAGATATGTGTTTGATAGTTGTTATTATAGTACTAACTCCATTCTGTTATGATATTTGTGCTATTATTCTTGCTATACAGATTTTCATATTATTGATAAAAATAAAAGTGTAATTCTATGATATGGACTAATTTTTTGCGTATTACACAATAAGATATCTAATATGCACGTGCTTTGAACAAATTAACGTTATGTTTTTTTTTTTTTTTTAATTAAGTACGTTTAAAATTTCTGTATAATTGTTCCCATCCACTTTGCATAAAATGGTGACCTTCACATTTAACCTACAAACATATATGGAAGCCCACTCGCCCTGCGTACGACTTCATATTATGGCACCATAATATGACGTTCTCGTGTGTTTATTTAAACAACTAAAACACACACACACACACACACACACACACACACACACACACACACACACACACACACACACACACACACACACACACACACACACACACACACACACACACATATTTATTCCAAATTAGACTATTCAAAATCAAATGGGTTATCAAAATCTGAAAACGCCAAGTATTTAAAAATATGTTTCAACATATCTGAAGATTTCTCTTGATCACAAGCGTAGAAGAACTCACATTATATATAATAACAACTATAACAACTTAAGTCATACAAAAATTATACTGTCTATTATTAGCAATTTGTACGACACGTCATAACCTTATTGTTTGATTTATATGGTAATTTTATACGTGGTAATGTATCAATATAACAATTAAACAGCTAGGAAATTAGGAGATTATCAAAATAAACAACAAATGATGAATACGTTTGACAATGTATGATGTAATAAGAGTTGGAAGTTGTTTGATCAAGACTAATATAATTGGGAGCTGTAAGATGTAAATATAGTGGCCAGTGGATGAACACTTAAGTATCAGTTGATAAATTACCGTAATATGAACTGTTTAATGGCTTGAGAGTTTTTTATATAACTATAAGAGACACACATTATTATTATTATATATTTTTAATAAAACATAATTTACGTGGTTTCATATAGCACCGAAATTGCGGTGATCTTTGTTAAAATAGCCAAGTTCTGAATAAATAAAATATAGTACAGAAATATAAGAGGCCACAACATTCGTTATCGTCACATGAATCACAACAGCTGTCCTTTTTATTGGTTGAAGCCTTGTTCCATGTCTTCTTTTGTTGTCCGCTTCCCCTCATGTGATAAATCGTTGGACATTGTCTCTCCTTCGGTAGGAGAGTGATGGATCACTTTCTGAACATATTTAGTAAACACAATGTTTGATATTTTTCCATCCAAAGAAAGCTACGTCATGTATGAGAGAAATAATTTAGTTAGTAGAAATTTCAAAAATTAATTAAATAAATAATATAAATATACAATTTATTGCTTTCCAAACGAACAAAATTTATATTGTTTAAATATAAATCAGTTTAATCATTTTTTGTATGGTACAGATTTATTTTAAGTTAATTTATCTAATACTAAAAGAGATGAATGAATTGTTCTTAGTTGTAAAATAAGATAGTCCTCCATCCTTCCTCGATAAATTAGATGTTGGCCTTTTAAGTGCTTGTGCCTTGATGAGTTCTTCCATCAAATGAAGGTTGGCCTTCTTTTTGCTTGTGTCTTGGTGAATTTTCCCATAAATTGGAAGTTGGCCTTTGTAGTACTTGTGACTAGATGCATTATTCCATCAACTGGAGGTTGGCCTTCTTAGTGCTTGTGTTTTGATGACTTATTCGATCAATTGGAGTTTGGCCTGCTTAGTGCTTTTATCTTGATGCACTCTTCCATAAATTTGAGGTTGGCCTTCTACGTGCTTGTGCCTTAATGAAGCCTTCCATCAATTAGAGGTTTACCCTCTTAGGGCTTGTTCCTTGATTAATTCTTCGATCAATTGAAAGATATCCTTCTAAGCGATTGTGCCTTGATGAGTTCTTTTATCAATTGGATGTTGGCCTCCTTATAAGTGCTTGTGCCTAGATGGATTGTACTACTTACTGCGTTTACCTTGACGAATTATTCCAGCAATCGGAGGTTGGCCTTCTTAGTGCCTGTGTCTTGATGCATTCTTCATTGAAGTGAATGATCAGACTATGCGTTTGGATATTACATAAAACTCTGATGCTATACATTTCGTAGAAACCAGTTGTTATCATTCTAAAATATATTTTTACTCTCAAACTTTGGTATCAACTTTGTTAAATGTTAAAGTCTAGATTGAATAATAAGTGATGAAGTACTTAGTTCCCATACCTTCTTGTGCTTCTACTAAAGCAAACTTGTGTATTATTTGTACAGCGCTTGTTTTGTTCTATTGATTTTTTTATATTGAAGGAATGCAATTAGAAAACCTATTAATGTTATTATTACTAATTTAAAAATAATGTTAGTTTAGAAGTAATTGACAATGCAAACAGCACAATAAATTGTAGTTTATCAGAAATATGGTTTAGGAATGTTTTTTGCAAAAAATAAATTTTCACTTTACATGTGTTAGATAGCTTTATGACTTGCGACTATGAGATGGTACCTTTTCTTCTACTTAATAGAATGCACGTATTCATCGTCTACTGTCCAATACACGTAGAGTAGTATTTACCCACCCACCAACCCTACTACTGTCTACTACTGTATATTACTGTCTAGTACTGTCTGGTACTGTCTATTACCAACCCACCCACTAGTCTACTGTCCAATACACGTAGAGTAGTATTTACCCACCCACCAACCCAATCATACACATATAGTGTGTATTGGTATACACTTAATTATTAACTGTTTATTAATCATAATTGTATTATTATTAGTAATTACATATACGTCTATAAGTACTGTTTCAATTTATATTATACCACAAGAATGAAGATATTCAAAATAAGTGTTTAAATAATCTGATGGACAAATTTATTTATTTTATTGTAGTTAGTTACCTCATGTATGATTGTATTCGAAACGTCTAACTGGAATTAGTTTTAAAGCATACGGGACAATTTGCACTAAACGAAACTTGTAATCGCTCGATCACGGAAGTTTACCCTTTTCGAGCTAATGACATAAACTTTTTACATTAGGTTGACTGATTTGCATACAAATAGACCATTGCAGCTAATTGCTCTAAGGGAGATGGCTTTATATTTTAGTTGAACTCCCAAAAGAGAACATGTGTTTTATGACCTGACAATACACTTGGATTGGATGTTTATACTCTGACAACCCTTACTTTATTACCGTGTTAACTATAAATGTGTAGCACCTTATACAGAAGTTCCCTAAATTGTATTCTTTTACAGTGTGACGTTTCATTATTTATTATATTTGAAACGACTTGTTTATACATTGGAGGGAATAAAATGCCGAATAGACTCCGTATCGTTTTATATTACAGTTCATCTTTGCAGGCTTCACAGCTGATTAAGCCGTTTCAAGCTACGATCTGTACAATCTGTTCCATATGATCCAAAACGCTTTTCTATAAGATGTTTTTAATGGAATTTTATCTTACTATATTCTTTCTGTATTATTCTGTCTTTCTGTATTGTTGGTACAATTGTAAAATCTGTATTATTTATTTATTTCAAAAGTTAATAAAATGTATGCTTCTTATATTTACATTCACCCTCTCGAGCCTTTATACAGTAACTTACACATCGTAGTGCAGGTAACTTGAATGCGAAAACTTCATGAACAGTTAATTGGATTTATAACTATATTCATGGACAATGCGTCCATTCTCAAGGCTACCAAGAGAAACTTTAATGTGGAGCCATGTGGAGTTAGTTTTGCTCTTGATCCTTTCTAATGTGTATACAACTTTGTTCAAATACAGTAAATATATACCTCTCGTTTGCGTGCTTTTAAAACATGTTGCATTTTACAGATACTAATTTCTCTATAGTAAAAATATTCATACATTTAAAAAATTTTACATTTTCTACTTCATATTGTATTAGACTGTCTCTGTCTACAATATTCAGCCTATCATACTTATATATTAATTTTGAGACCTAAAAATATTCTTCAACGTGAAAAAATGTCGTTTTATGTTAAAAAGAAAATAAATAAATAAATATATATAAAACTTTATACGTTACTCACTGTCATGGAATACTGAAATTTTTCCGAAAAATAACGAATGTGATACTATTTATTTTTAATTAGATTGATATTCGTTGTCGTGTCAAATTATAAAATGAAGATTGAATAATTTGTAGATTAAAAGGGATTTACTCGTTTTCAGATATTACATTTATCATTTAAATGAAAAGAACGAGACCAACCAACTGTTAATATTAAGAATCAGTTTAAACCAAATTCCATCGTCTGTTCAATATCTCTGCATCGATCACCTCATGAAATTAAGACTGAAGACTTAAGCAAATAAAAGCAAACTAATCTATTATTGGATTTGATAACTAAATTATTGAGCGTAGATTATAAGTAAAAATGCTAAGTTATGTCTTTCTTCTTTCCTTAAAACTCAAGTAGTATTATGAAATCAAATGAAAAATGCCTTTATTCATATGGCGAAGTTAGTCCTGTTTAGTTACTTCTCTCAATTAACCACAAGTTTATTATGAAGTACCATTGTGGACTATTTTATTGAACCATCCACTTAGCATCAATTGGCGCCTTTCCCATCGAACCTACAAACACATATGGCGGCCCACTCGCCCTACGTACGACTTCATATTATGGCACCATTGTGGAGTATTTTATTAAACCATCCACTTTGCATCAATTTGTGACTTTCACATCGAACCTACAAACACATATGGCAGCACATCCACCCTACCTACAACTGAATATTATGATACTATTGTAGACTATTGTACTGACCCAACCACTTTGCATCAATTGGCGACTTTCACATCATACCTACAAACACATATGGCAGCCCACCTGCCCTACGTACGACTTCATATTATGGCACCATTATGGACTATTTTATTGAGCCATCCAGTTTGCATCAATTGGCAACTTTCACATCGTACCGACAAACACATGTGGCAGCCCACTCACCCTACGTACGACTTCATATTATGGCACCATTGTAGACTATTTTATTGACCCAACCACTTTGCACCAATCGGTGACTTTGTCATCCAACCTACAAACACTAACTGCAGCTCACTCGCCGCCCCTTTTACCACTTTATATGGAACTATTGTAGACCTCTATTTTACTGGACCATTCACTTCACGTCAAATGGTGATCGTCATATCCAACCTACTAACTCATAAGGCAAACCCACTTGCCATAACCACGACCTCATGTGGCATGCCCATAGATATCTATAACATTGATCCGTCCACTAACTTCAAACCAATGGTGATCGTCTCATCCAACCTACAAACTCATAAGGCAAACACACTCGCCATAAAAACGACTTCATCTCTATAACATTGACCCGTCCACTTCACACCAAATGGTGATCTTACAGGCAACCACAAACACGTATACGGCAAGCCACTCGCCCTACCTAAAACGACTATATTTTACTGGCACATCCACTTCACGACCAAAAACTGACATCCATATCAATTTTATGAGCACAAAAGTTAACCTACTCGTTCTTCCTATGACTACTATTAGCACTATTGAAAACATGTACGTTCCTTAAGTAAAAAATCCATCACTTCTTTCGATCCTTTATTATAAAACGCTTAATAGTATATGAGACTGAATATTCTGAATTAATAACCCGTGTAATAACATATGGTTATTTAATGTGATTTGGGACAACATTTTTGTCATAATTTAATTATTTTATATTTATTTATTATTTATATTTAAAGTAATTAATTTTTCTCTATCAACAAGTTTTACTATTAAATTAGAATGCTCAGACAGCAAAGTCGTGTATGGGAGGTATTAAATTGTTTCAGGATTACAATCTTTAACATCCAAACTATAGGTTAACCAATTAGTTCATTGTAAAACCCTTGTAATTTAATATACAACAAATTACATAACAAGGAATATTCCAGAGCGTTAGTTGTATTTTGATCCCAAAAGCAAGGTAATCCTAAACGAAGAAGATATATGCAATGTTGTACAAGATTATTAAGTTTGTAACTTCCTAACGCCATACACCGTGATTTACTTAGTTAATTAAAACACTTGTAACTTCTTCAACCTCACAAGTAGAACTTATACCATGGGATATTGTAAAGTTTACTTAGGTGTTTATAACAATATAAACGTTACATAAAGATATACTTTACTAAGTATGTAACTTCCTAACGCCATACACCGTGATTTACTTAGTTAATTAAAACACTTGTAATTCTTCAACCTCACAAGTAGAACTTACACCAATGGGATAATGTAAAGTTTACCTGGGTGTTTATAACAATATAAACGTTACATAAAGATATACTTTACTAAGTATGTAACTTCCTAACGCCATACACCGTGATTTACTTAGTTAATTAAAACACTTGTAATTCTTCAACCTCACAAGTAGAACTTACACCAATGGGATAATGTAAAGTTTACCTGGGTGTTTATAACAATATAAACGTTACATAAAGATATACTTTACTAAGTATGTAACTTCCTAACGCCATACACCGTGATTTACTTAGTTAATTAAAACACTTGTAATTCTTCAACCTCACAAGTAGAACTTACACCAATGGGATAATGTAAAGTTTACCTGGGTGTTTATAACAATATAAACGTTACATAAAGATATACTTCACTAAGTGCGTAGCTTCCAAACGCCATACACCGTGATTTACTTAGATAATTAAAACACTTGTAATTCTTCAACCTCACAAGTAGAACTTACACCAATGGGGTAATGTAAAGTTTATCTGGGTGTTTATAACAATATAAACGTTACATAAAGATATACTTCACTAAGTGCGTAACTTCCTAATGCCATACACCGTCATTTACTTAGTTAATTAAAACACTTGTAACTTGTACAACCTCACAAGTAGAACTTATACCATGGGATAATGTAAAGTTTACTTAGGTGTTTATAACAATATAAACGTTATATAAAGATATACTTTACTAAGTACGTAACTTCCTAATGCCATACACCGTCATTTACTTAGTTAATTAAAACACTTGTAACTTGTACAACCTTACAAGTAGAACTTATACCATGGGATAATGTAAAGTTTACCTGGGTGTTTATAACAATATAAACGTTACATAAAGGTATACTTTTTCTGTGGTATCGCTTAAAAACAGTATGTACGTATACTGTATATGAACTTAGTTAAAAATAACTATCTGCACATGTTTCTTTCATAAGTATTAAATTTTGTAATTAGGTTTCAATAAAAATTACTCTGAAAATTGTATTCCTTATTACGAAATAGTAAGAAGTTAACATTGGTGTGGTGAGCCAGACGAACAAGTGGTGTGTCAAATATCACCTCCTTAAAGACGGGCGACAAGAACAAACGGAAGAAGAGCGATTCTAACCCAGTCCCAACTTGCCACTGCATGTGAGTGTTTACTTCCCTTCATTACTTCACTTCACTTCATTACTTCACTAGAAAAGTAAGTATTTTCTAGTGAAATTTGCGAGTTGAAGATTGATATTTGTATTGTATTTCAAACATGGTGGAAAATAACTATAGTTTGTTTAGGTATCGTAAAGTCTACGTTGATTATACTTATATAAAACTAAATGATTTTTAAGTTTTACCAACCTAGGCTTGGTAGCTGAGTGGCTAAGGACTGCGGAGTACTGGTCCGAGGTTCAAATCCTCAATTCTGCTAACGGTCGGTACTTCACTTGCTGAATAAAGTTTACTCACGGGCCTGCAGGCTCATATTAACTGGTGAGTGAATCACAACTTTCCACAACCTAAAATATAAATAAAAACTAAAGATTAATTTTAATAACAAAAATAATAAGAATACAGACATGAAATATTAACACGTAAATCATAAAAAAATGGTAAATAGCATTTATAATTCATCATAAAATAGGCCTACTATAATTTGTTTGTTTATTTGATTATTAATTGTTAGATGAATTATATTGAAATAAATATCTCTGAAATGTCATTTAATTTAAAGAAACCCTAACGATTAAACACATTTTCCAAATATTTTTTCATACGTCTTAAATTAAGCTTTGAATATATTTTTTTTTAATACTCTTAAAATTACAATGCAATGGGAGGTAGAATTACCAAACAGTATGGATTTGTTTTCAGTGAACTCTGGATAAATTAGAAGAGGCAAGGTGCAAAAATGTTTGAAAAAGCACCAAACCAAGAGTATTGCGAGTAATTTTACAACCACAGCTCAATATTTTACTTTTTACAATTGATATAGTAGTAAGCTGAGTAAAAGTTTGTATAAAACAATTTTATTTTTAAAAATTATTTTAAAGTGATGATTAAATGATCATGTAAAACTACATATTTATATTATAACTGAACATTTTAAAATAAGTATTTACTGTGTTCAAAATTATAATGCTATAATCGTATTAATTACCGATACGCTAGGTCTTCTTGGAGAAATAACTAAACAGGACTAACTTCGCCATATGAATAAAGGCATTTTTTATTTGATTTCATAATACTACTTGAGTTTTAAGGAAAGAAGAAAGACATAACTTAGCATTTTTACTTATAATCTACGATCAATAATTTAGTTATCAAATCCAATAATAGATTAGTTTGCTTTTATTTGCTTAAGTCTTCAGTCTTAATTTCATGAGGTGATTGATGCAGAGATATTGAACAGACGATGGAATTTGGTTTAAACTGATTCTTAATATTAACAGTTGGTTGGTCTCGTTCTTTTCATTTAAATGATAAATGTAATATCTGAAAACGAGTAAATCCCTTTTAATCTACAAATTATTCAATCTTCATTTTATAATTTGACACGACAACGAATATCAATCTAATTAAAAATAAATAGTATCACATTCATTATTTTTCGGAAAAATTTCAGTATTCAATGACAGTGAGTAACGTATAAAGTTTTATATATATTTATTTATTTATTTTCTTTTTAACATAAAACTACATTTTTTCACGTTGAAGAATATTTTTAGGTCTCAAAATTAATATATAAGTATGATAGGCTGAATATTGTAGACAGAGACAGTCTAATACAATATGAAGTAGAAAATGTAAAATTTTTTAAATTTATGAATATTTTTACTATAGAGAAATTAGTATCTGTAAAATGCAACATGTTTTAAAAGCACGCAAACAAGAGGTATATATTTACTGTATTTGAACAAAGTTGTATACACATTAGAAAGGGTCAAGAGCAAAACTAACTCCACATGGCTCCACATTAAAGTTTCTCTTGGTAGCCTTGAGAATGGACGCATTGTCCATGAATATAGTTATAAATCCAAATAACAGTTCATGAAGTTTTCGCGTTCAAGTTACCTGCACTACGATGTGTAAGTTACTGTCTAAAGGCTCGAGAGGGTGAATGTAAATATAAGAAGCATACATTTTATTAACTTTTGAAATAAATAAATAATACAGATTTTACAATTGTACCAACAATACAGAAAGACAGAATAATACAGAAAGAATATAGTTAGATAAAATTCCATTAAAAACATCTTATAGAAAAGCGTTTTGGATCATATGGAACAGATTGTACAGATCGTAGCTTGAAACGGCTTAATCAGCTGTGAAGCCTGCAAAGATGAACTGTAATATAAAACGATACGGAGTCTTTTCGCCACTTTATTCCCTCCAATGTATAAACAAGTCGTTTCAAATATAATAAATAATGAAACGTCACACTGTAAAAGAATACAATTTAGGGAACTTCTGTATGAGGTGCTACATATTTATAGTTAACACGGTAATAAAGTAAGGGTTGTCAGAGTATAAACATCCAATCCAAGTGTACTGTCAGGTCATAAAACACATGTTCTCTTTTGGGAGTTCAACTAAAATATAAAGCCATCTCCCTTAGAGCAATTAGCTGCAATGGTCTATTTGTATGCAAATCAGTCAACCTAATGTAAAAAGTTTATGTCATTAGCTCGAAAAGGGTAAACTTCCTTGATCGAGCGATTACAAGTTACGTTTAGTGCAAATTGTCCCGTATGCTTTAATACTAATTCCAGTTAGACGTTTCGAATACAATCATACATGAGGTAACTAACTACAATAAAATAAATAAATTTGTCCATCAGATTATTTAAACACTTATTTTTAATGTCTTCATTCTTGTGGTATAATATAAATTGAAACAGTACTTATAGTCGTATATGTAATTACTAATAATAATACAATTATGATTAATAAACAGTTAATAATTAAGTGTATACCAATACACACTATATGTGTATGATTGGGTTGGTGGGTGGGTAAATACTACTCTACGTGTATTGGACAGTAGACGATGAATACGGGCATTCTATTAAGTAGAAGAAAAGGTACCATCTCATAGTCCCAAGTCATAAAGCTATCTAACACATGTAAAGTGAACATTTATTTTTTGCAAAAAACATTCCTAAACCATATTTCTGATAAACTACAATTTATTGTGCTGTTTGCATTGTCAATTACTTCTAGAGTTTTATGTAATATCCAAACTTATAGTCTGATCATTCACTTCAACGAAGAATGCATCAAGGCACAGGCACTAAGAAGGCCAACCTCCGATTGTTGGAATAATTCGTCAAGGTAAACGCACTAAGTAGTACAATCCATCTAGGCACAAGCACTTATAAGGAGGCCAACATCCAATTGATAAAAGAACCCATCAAGGCCCAATCGCTTAGAAGGATATCTTTCAATTGATCGAAGAATTAATCAAGGAACAAGCCCTAAGAGGGTAAACCTCTAATTGATGGAAGGCTTCATTAAGGCACAAGCACGTAGAAGGCCAAACTCAAATTTATGGAAGAGTGCATCAAGATAAAAGCACTAAGCAGGTCAAACTCCAATTGATCGAATAAGTCATCAAAACACAAGCACTAAGAAGGCCAACCTCCAGTTGATGGAATAATGCATCTAGTCACAAGTACTACAAAGGCAAACTTCCAATTTACGGGAAAATTCACCAAGACACAAGCAAAAAGAAGGCCAACCTTCATTTGATGGAAGAACTCATCAAGGCACAAGCACTTAAAAGGCCAACATCTAATTTATCGAGGAAGGATGGAGGACTATCTCATTTTACAACTAAAAACAATTCATTCATCTCTTTTAGTATTAGATAAATTAACTTAAAATAAATCTGTACCATACAAAAAATGATTAAACCGATTTACCACACAGTACAATTAAATTTTGTTCGTTTGGAAAGCAATAAATTGTATATTTATATTATTTATTTAATTAATTTTTGAAATTTCTATTAACTAAATTATTTCTCTCATACATGACGTAGCTTTCTTTGCATGGAGATATATCAAACATTGTGTTTACTAAATCTGTTCAGAAAGTGATCCATCACTCTCCTACCGAAGGAGGGACAATGTCCAACGATTTATCACATGAGGGGAAGCGGACAACAAAAGAAGACACGGAACAAGGCTTCAACCAATAAAAAGGACAGATGTTGTGATTCATGTGACGATAACGAATGTTGTGGCCTCTTATATTTCTGTACTATCTTTTATTTATTCAGAACTTGGCTATTTTAACAAAGATCACCGCAATTTCGGTGCTATATGAAACCACGTAAATTATGTTTTATTAAAAATATATAATAATAATAATGTGTGTCTCTCTCTTATAGTTATATAAAAAACTCTCAAGCCATTAAACAGTTCATATTACGGTAATTTATCAACTGATACTTAAGTGTTCATCCACTGTCCACTATATTTACATCTTACAGCTCTCAATTATATTAGTCTTGATCAAACAACTTCCAACTCTTATTACATCATACATTGTCAAACGTATTCATCATTTGTTGTTTATTTTGATAATCTCCTAATTTCCTAGCTGTTTAATTGTTATATTGATACATTACCACGTATAAAATTACCATATAAATCAAACAATAAGGTTTT